>JAQQZY010014862.1:0-12319 GCA_030068375.1 Ostorhinchus rueppellii | reverse complement strand
TGCAGGTAAAGTTACAAACAGCGGGACTGAAAATCATCCTTTGCTGGAGAGGGCAGGAGTGCAGAACGCTTGAACCCCACGGGCAGTGCGGGCGGGAGCGGGACTGAAAATCATAATCCTTTGCGGGAGTGGGCGGGAGCGGGAGTGCACAATGCGGGAGCGGGACTGAAAAATCAGTCCAGCGCAGACCTCTACCATCTAAAGCAGAGCCGGCCTAAGCTTCCATTGGGCCCAAAGCAAAATTGGATTTTGGGACCCGTTATTTCATTTTTTTTGTTTTATTCGCATTTTTTCTCCCCTTCCTCTTTCTTTTTTCATCCCCAAAAGGGTATATCCTTATATGTGACATTGTTTTGAGTGGAAGTACTTGTGAGTTGGATGTGTCGCGCACACTACATGGAAGGAGGCACACATTATGGCACAGCGGAGTATTCACATTTAAACAGAGGCAGGAAGAATCACTAGGCCTACAGGTAGGTAGGTAGGTAGGTAGATTGGTAGATAGGTAGATACTTTATTGACCCCACAATGGGGAAATTCAAATGCCACATAAAATTGTGTTTTTGTACAATAGTGTCATTTTGGTCATATATAAATCATCACTTATGCATGCAAAAAAAAAAAAAAAAAAATCTTAATTGCTCTTGAGGGGCCCCTCGTGGCTGCAGGGCCCTAAGCAGGTGTTTAGTTTGCTTATTCCTTGGACTGGCTCTGATCTAAAGTCATCAAAAACAATGGGTATGCACTCCAGTCTTAACACCTGTGTGTGTCCTGTGACTAAAACAGACGGAAAAGAAAACATGGAATGTCTAAAAGCACTGTTTTTGTCATAGATATTGATGTAAGAACTGAAATTATTTTATTTTTTATCAAGAAAACATGTTAAATACATAGACGTCCGCTCTGAAATTAAACTACTATGAGCTAGTTTTGTTGTTCTCATTATATTTGTCCACATAAAAAGGGACAAATTTAGTTGGACCAGGCTCTAAAATGAACAAGAAAATGAAGAAAAAAGGGTGGTCCAATTAATCATTTTTTCCATAACTGCACATAACTTAATCCAGCTATAAATGTACACATGCGTTCGAACTCACACACCAGTCATTACGATTGTCATATCTTTGTCAATCACTGTTAATTTGATCTGTGCATGTGTTTCTGTTTATAGTTAATTGTTTGTTGTTTTTGCTGGGAGGAGGCGTCAGGGAAGACCAAGAACACCCTGGACAGACTGTCCCTCAGTTAGCTGTGTATGTATTCATTCATTCACAAATCAGTACAGAGGCGCTCCACGCTCACTCACTCGCAGGCTGACAGGCAGGTAGGCACACTGCGAGAGAACAGTCGAACAGAAAGAAAATGCCGAAACGCAAATGTCCTTTCACTGATGAAATGTGAAAAAAAAGTACCCCTGTTTTTGTCCGAGTTGTGACAAATGGGAGGCAGAATGTACAGTCGGAGAAGCTGGACTTGTGTCTCCGTGGCTATTATTTCTTATTTTGTTAAACATCTGAATACCTGTGTTCCTACGGAACTTGAGTCAATAACTATTAAAGACGAGAGCATGCCATATTTGTATGAGACTGATTATAGTGTTCAGGAGAATTGCTTTAGATTAATAAATATATCATTAATAAAGCAACTGTTCGTGAGGGTTTTGGGCTATATTTCAGTATATCCAGGTCAAGTGTTCTTTTCTGGGGAATTCAGAATATTTGTTTTACTGAGTTAGGAGCACAGAAAGCCCCCTGACCCACGGAAAACCCCTAAAAATGGGGGGAAAAAAACCTGAAAATTTTTCACGTGTGAGCTGGAAGTGTGTCCTCTTTTCAGAGAAACAGAATATGGTCACCCTATGCCATTCTTAAACTATATATGAACATATTGTGTGTATTATAATATAACAAATTATTTTGTATTATTTATAATTATCATTACAAAGTACAAAATAAGTGGATGTTGTGACACTGGTTTGGCTCCTACTGGCAGCTGACCTTAAATCTTATTACGGCACCAAAAGGCATGTGATAAATCTCGGATGCTTCATGTACAATACGTGGTAAAAGTTCAGTGTGAAGCCCTGTCAGTGGTAAATGGGATTATTCTAGCAGCTGTAGGAGCAGTAACAGCAGCTGATCATGTAATAATAAAGCAGCATATTTAAACAGGTGGAAATAGCATGGTTTAATAAAAGAAAGAAAAAAAAAACTCCGACTGGGATGTGCGAGTACAGATACAGATGAACCTTTATTCAAATCAACCGAAAATATTAAAAGTATGTTCCGATAAATCACTGACTTTCACTACAGCGATTATTATAAACTGTCACTGAGTCTTTACCTGAGGGGATGTCTCCAATGAACGGCTGGTTGATTTATGTGGAACATCACGCCATCTTCCCGTGGACACAGTGCGTCTGTGAAGCGCCGTAGTGTGAGATCAGGAAAAGCATCACGAAGATTCATGTGCGTTCGGCTTTTTGGCACAGACATATGCAAACACAGATTTGGGAGGATTGGAAAAGGATGCATGTTATCCATGTGCTGGCTTTGTCAGATCAATGCGAACACAACAGGAGGGGAGTTTCGGAACAAAGTGAAATATGCGTCTAAATTTAACGATCCAAGCACTGGTGGAATTAAATGATCAGGGACACAGTGGTATATTATGATCAAATCTGTGTTTTGTTTTTTTTTTGTCAAATTCTCCAAATGAGGTTGTTCTTTTCCTTGTCAGTCAGGACAGACAGTGTAGCAGAAGTTCAACGAGCTGGATTTTGCGCTGCATTTTTAATGATGAGTAAATACATTCTGTCTTTGGCTGCTAGGCTGCACACACATGCAGACGATTGTTAGACAGAGCTGATTAAGACCCTTTACGTAGTTCATGCTCTGATGGTCTTTCAGAGACAGATTCATTAGCAGTCATGAAGGCTATTCTGCTGTGAAATCAGAAGCAGATCTCATCAAATTGTGTGAATTGAGACATACTGACTAAAACTAAAAAGGTATCTTGGATGTATACGGACAGCAGGTGTTGTGTGCCAAACCAGTGTCTTCCACACATACATGGTTCTGGGGTGAACTGCCAAAACACACGTCAAATATTTATCATTTTCTATTTGCTTTTTTTTTTTGCTTTTTTGTTTTTTCATCCATCCATGAATGATCACGTAGTGGACAATCCTGCCGTGTTCTAATCCGGCTGTCATTGTTCATTCTGTTAGAAGAGCCGACTGACAGCCTCGCACTTGGGAGTCGTTCGCTGGTACGATGTTAGAGGATACATCCGTGTTGAAATTCATGATCCGTCAACAGCACCAACGAGAGGAGTTCCATGGTTTCACCCTTTAAAGGAGTGATTTTTTTTTTTATTTAAAAAAAAAATAAAAAATGAAATTATGCATTATAAACATAATGCAATGCATACAATGTCTCCCCAGAAATTTATATTATCCTGATGGTGGTGGACGGGGGGAGGGGGTCTTGCGCTAATAATAATAATGAATTAGATTTTTATTGCACTTTCCAAGTCACTCAAAGCACCTTCACAAAGTGGTTTTACATTATTGATCCGTTATTCATTCACTCTCACGTTCTCCCTCTTGTGGTGGCGGAAGCGTGGCTGCCATTTTGCCCCTATGGCCTCTCCGACCAACACCGAACATTCACATGCATTCATACACCAGTGTAAGTGGCACTGGAGGCAGAAGTGTCTTGCCTACAATGGACTGACTTGGACTGACTTGGACTGACGCCAACCTTCCGTATATTGGACGACCCGCTCTACCACCTGAGCCATAGCCGCCCCAAACACCTTGCGAGATACGCAACTCTGTGAGATTTCAAAGGAAAAACAACATGGCGCTGGAAAATGGAGCGCGTCCCTGCAAACCCGACGGATTTCGGTAGATTTTAGCAAAATTACCAGGGGAAAATAGAAAAAATCTGAAAATGAGTATAGCAGCGCTGAGCGAGCAGTACCCTGGTGCAATGCTGTTGTTCCATTGTCTGAAACATTTCCCTGTGGTCTACATAAACTGTAAATGCTCTGCTTGGGTCTGAATTCTTCATTCATTCAACTCCACAGGTCCATCTTCAACCCTATTTCTGAGTAATGACAGCAGAAAGGTGGTTTGGAGCGCTGGCCCTTTAAATGCACATGAGAAACTTCAGGCCACGCCCCCTCCAGGTTGTTGACTCAGCTCCAAATTGTACATATTTTCAGTTTTTATTACAACCGCTGCTACTGTTAAACAATTATTTCGTACTTGCAGAAATGTTCATCGAAAGTCTGGAGCTTATATGTACAAATGTCGGAATTAGTTATAGACGTAATAGATCAAGAAGGAATTGAAATGGGTTGTAGAAATCCACCCGATTTTTGACGGAATGAACATAAAGATAGTTTTGCAGCAGCTGAAGAGTTCAAATTCACACTTTATGAACTATCAGGGTCCGAATACACAAAGAAATGAACCAAAGACTAAGAAAACTGGGTTGAGAATAAATAAATATGAGCCCTTTAAACTAAAAAACTTGCTGTGAGTCAGTCCGATTTTTCGAGAGCACTTTTTTTTCCAGATCTTTCATTTCCATTGTTCTGCATGTTGTAATACTGCTACACCGGCTTACTCTCCAGCTTCTATCACAGACATGTGTAAAATGACCATAATGACCCGATAAAATCTAAGAAGTGCAACGTCTCAGGTTTCCGACACTGTTGGAATTTTTCCAATCGTACAAACAGTGAAAGAGTTACAGCCATTCAAACAGCGTATGCCAGTGATGACACATCAGGTTTTAAAGGGTTAAAGTTAGAGGGTTTTTTTGTTGTTGTTTTGTTTTAATATTAGCCTCTGTACTGACAAAATGTCGGTGTAGAAACAAATATCTGTGTCTATTATTGTCTTTTCAATGGGAACGTGAAGAAATCCACTTGAATCATAATAATGGAATATGAGAAATCTGTAGAAATTCAAATTCAATCACATACACTTATGATTTTAGCATGTAATTATTCAAAATGCTGAACTGAAACATGAGGAAAGACAAATGAATCACTATGTGTTAGAAAAACCACCTTCTTGGCCATTAAATGATACATTTCAAAGCTTACATAAAGGTCCTTGAATGCACCATGAAGCAGAAAACAAAAGCAAATAGTGTTTAATCATCAGAGTGAATAAAGTTTTGTAAAGTATTATTGTATACAGTTGTCCCTCGCTATATCACAGTTCATCGCAGATTTTTTTAGTGCAATTTTAGCTTCTTTTTTTAACAGCATATGAACATACATTGTGTTCTGCATCCTGATTGGCTAAAGGACCGTAGACCATTGTCAATCTCCTCTATACCGTGTTTCCTGTACAGTACAGAATGCGTTGCCAAATGTACATAAATGTTCTATCCTATCAGTGTGACTCTGAAGTGCTCTGTGTCTGGAAGTTTTCTCCTACACAAAACCCACAATGTCGACAAAACATTCTGCACCAACAAAGGCACCTACATTTGCACCTAAAAGTCAGAGAAAGAAACTAACCATCACAGAAAAAGTTGGACTTCTGCACATGAAGGAAGGTAGAAGTTATGCAGCTGTAGGCGACATTATGGAATAAACGACTCCGGTTCGTTACATAAAGAAGGGGGAAAATAACATAAGGATGACAGCAGCCATAAGTTTGAACAAGGATGTAAAAAGGGTTGGAACTGTCTGCAACAACAGCATCAGCTTTGTGGATCAGTGACTGCAGGAAAAGAACATCATGCTGCCTCCGACATCTGCACCAAGGCCTTCAGTGGAAAAGTCACTCCAGCGGAGTGGTGCCAGGACGCAGAGGGACGGTCAGAGGAACAGTGGAATACACCTGAGTCACTGTTAATAGTTTCTTATGTGTCCAATCTCGTAGGTTGATCATTAAAATGGAATTTGATATTTCTAAAAGCGATTATATTTAGTTAGAGGAAAAAGTCTATATTTTTATTTCTCAATCAAATGTTTGGGCTTGAAAACAGGTTTGGATCTTTGGTTTCATTCTATAAAACTGTTCGTATTTTTTTTTTTAAATCTACAAAGGTTTGAACTGTCAGAGTGTTTAAGAGCCCCATCCCACCTAGGACATCATCTGTTTGAACTGCTGCCATCAGGCAGACGCTACAGAGCCTTAAAAACAAGGACAAACAGATTCAACAACAGTTTTTATCCAAATGTTGTTTGTGCACTGAATTTAATACACAGATCATTTTTAATTCCTAATCTTAAAGGTGGGTCTGAGATGTTAGAAAACGGCTCCACCAGGCTACATTCTGAAAAGACACAATTCAAAAGTCCCAACCCCTTTCTTCAGACTCCTCCCCTGAAGCCACGCCTCCAGCCAAGTGGAACGTTTAATGCTTGGGGCGGGACAAATGACAGTTGAATTTGATAGACACATCACCGTTCAATCATTTCGAGTGGGCGCTCAAAATGATTGGACGTTGTTTTCTCAGTCCGTTCCACAGGTGACTAAAACTTTTCCTTTTTGTGTCAGTGTGACAGGTTAAAATGCCTTATTGTTTTGAATGTTAAAAAGCCCATTATTTTTGTGAAATGTTCTCTATAGGTCATTGAGTCTATTTGTTCTTTGGTATGATTGTAGCTTCATAGGTATTGAAACTGAGGTACACAGTTCTCATATAACTACATTTTTATTTAATTAATTAAGAAAAAGGGAGGTTTATATTACTTGAATATGACATTTTAAATGGTTATTAAAATCATTTCATAATTTGTTTAAAAAGTTAATGTATTTAGAAATGTTTATTTAAAACAAGTAATACACTGTTCAGTGTTTCATGATTGGTTGATGCTGTCGGACAGGAAGTTGTTGTGCGCATGTGCATCGTTCATATTGTTATTGCAATGGCTGTCGTGTAATAAACTACGGACGAGTGAGGAAACGCAGCTAGTTCGTGGTCTTTTATCAAATAACACAGCCATCTCCCTCAAACGTCCGGGCGGAGAGCGCAACATCAACGCATTTAATTATGTTTTTGCAATCGGGGTATGAAGGGGATTTTTAGCAATATAGTAAGAAATGCTCCAGAAAAACATCTCAGACCCCACCTTTAATTACCTCCGCCAAGGAGGTTATGTTTTACTGTGCGTTTGTTTGTTTGTTACCATCCGACTTTGTTTGTTAACAACATAACTCAAAAAGTTATGGATGGATTTTGATGAAATTTTCAGGGTATGTCCACTCTGGGTCAAGGAAGAGATGATTATATTTTGGAGGCGTTTTGAATCACCGTCTGGATCCAGGAACTTTTTAAAGGATTCTTTATCATTGTGAGATAGGGCATGGTGGCCCAGATCTGCATGAGGTCATTCACCACCATCTAGTGGAGGAAAGTACTAATACTACCTTAAAAAAAATACAAACACTACCTTAAAAAAAGTACAAACACTACCTTAAAAAAATACAAACACTATCTCGGCAGAGGTCTGCGCTCTCCGAGTGCTTTTCTAGTTCATAATCTAACAGATTTTGGAAATGTTTTTACTGTGTTGGTTGTAGATGGAGTGCGTGTTATTTTTTTTCATATTATTTACTTCTTGTAAAATGTACTTTGAGGATTGCACTCTCAATTTCCTTGTTCTGTGTTGGACGATGAAAATAAAGACATTCAATTTAAACGAGAGAGAAATGTAAGAAAGTGTTAATGCCTGTCTAAGAAAAGTGTACAAAGTGTCTGGTGAGGGATTTTACTGCCTTAAAACATATAAAAATAACTGTGAAAAATAAAGCTGACACTTTGCAGATTTCACCTATTGCGGGTTATTTTTAGGACGTAACCCCCACGATAAACGAGGGACCGGTGTACTGCGGTAACAACTATGTTTGGTCGTCACATTACCACAGTTGGTCTCCAATGGTGTGTGTCACATCACACACCGTTTAAGAACCACACAACCACATCACAAAGTAACACAGCTGTAAGTTCTGAAGACTTCCGTACACTGGTATTTTTCATTCATTTCAACAGCTGATGCTCAAGATTTAAGATAATTCAAAACATATTAAAAAATGCAAATTTCCCTGATTACAAACAGAAACAATCCTCTTTCACATACTTCATGCTTTCTGCTGATGAAGCCAAACTGCTGATTTGAAGGATCTTCACTACTAATCTCCTGAAACCCTGTATGTGGAGTATCTTCATGTTGTTTCCCAGAATCCGTCGAGGCATGTGTACGTGTGAAACCGAAATGGAGACGAAATACAAGTTTAGAGATTTAAGGTAGGTACAGATGACGCCCTTTTTCACCACAGTTTTGTGTTTTACATTAAACTTGCGAGAAATTAGTGAAATAATCAGAATATACGAGCAAAATACGTCATTTACAGTAGAAAATGTCTAATTTCTGTCCGCTAGGAACAAGAACGCACACAGTATCTCATGCAGAATATCCCAGATGTTCTTAATTTACAGTGCTGAGTAAAAGTCTTTAGTTTTGTTGTTCATGCAGGGTTGAAATGAACATATATATTTATTTGTCAATTTATTTTCTTCGCCTACAACAAGAAAATACAGGAAATGTGTGCACAGCCTTAAAAGACCGACAAAAAAAAAAAAAAAAACAGAACAAAATGTGCTATAAAGGAGAAAGTCACTATTTAATGTGACCTCTGACCCTGTGACGGGAAGCAGCACAAATAATTATAAACATCAGACATGTGTGAAATAAAACAGAGTGTAAAACATCAGAAAATGAATGGCATAAATCTCAGATTTTCTGAACGAAAAGGTTAAAGACATGTTAACAGTAAAGGGAGGTAACGCAAAATACAATTACTTTGGTTTATAGAAGCTGTTTTTACGCTGAAACCTTTATTTTACGTCTGTACACACTGGACTTTTACCCAGGTTGGATCCAAATACACACAAATGCATGTGGACTTTAGAACTTTACAAGGCTCTTACACATATTTCAAGGACAAATTCAAGCCCTTTTCAAAGACTTCTCAGGGTCATTTTCATGATTTTTTTTTACTTTTAATGTTCACTATAAACACCTAAAAGTATGTTTCATAACAGCAAAAAGTTTAGAAATGAAAGGAGAACACAAAGACTTGTCTTAAAAAAAAAAAAAAAAAAAAATGGGGGACGACACTTAAACTGAAGACAAAGATAAAGATAATAATGGACCTGGAGTTGACCGAAGAACACCCGCTCGTTTCCTTTTTTCACAAAATTTTATTTTTCAAAATATACAATAATTAGCTATGGCTTTTTGTTTCACAATATTTTCTATTGGTATTTAAGTTTTATAATGAAAGGTAAACAAAATAATAATATACATAAAGAAGATTAATCAAAACAACAGAAATACCCAAACACATAATAATAATAATTATAATAATAACAATAATTTATTATTATTATTATTATTATTATTATTATTATTATTATTATTATTATTATTATAACTAGAAAAGCACTCAGACAGCACAGATCTCCGCCAAGGTAGTGTTTGTACTATTTTTTTAAGGTACTGTTTGTACTTTCCTCCACTAGATGGTGCTGATGACCTCATATGCACCTCTGTGCCACCATGCCCTATCTCACAATGAAAATTCCTGAATCCAGACAGTGATCCGGATCGCCTGCAAAGCAGGTCTCTCATTATCTGTGCAGGAGACACTCGGACCTTCTAAGGTTTCTGTAGACATCTTTGCAGGGATACTAACGTAGTAAGCAAATGCACACGAGACAGGAGTCATGTTTTCTTAACAGATAGCCACAACAGCACCGCTCTCTGTCATTAACCGAGGTGCAGGGAGGCTCTGCCTTTTATTACTTCATAACAGTATGTAACCTTACGCTGAAAAAAATAGTGCCAACCACAATATCACCATGGCAAACATCACACTCAACATCTTCCTTGACCCAGAGTGGACATATCCTGAAAATTTCATCAAAATCCATCCATAACTTTTTGAGTTATGTTACTAACAAACAAATAAACAAACAAATAAACAAACACACACTGGCAAAAGCATAACCTCCTTGGTGGAGGTAGTTCCTTAAAAGTAATAAAGTCTTGTTAGGTCCTCCAATAACACAATAGGGCTGACATTTTGAATTTCAGGGTATTTCTGTGAGTGTCCTATAAAGGGTTAAGCTGAAAGTGCTGCACCACAGACTCATTATTTAGTCTGAACTTGATGAAATTACATTAGTCAAGTGTTCGATGTAGGTACGTTTACGTTCATTTATGCACTTATGAAGGCCGTCTCATCAGCATACAGTACAAGCTACTCTCATGCTGATTATGCACTAATGTAAAGAGTGCATGGTCTGAACACAAACCATAATCAGCACACATCATCTGATAAGCCTGACTCATGCTCACATGCTTGTAAACGGTCAAACTTGGGGCTTTTCCTCCGTCAGTCTGTCTACGATTCTACTGAAAACAACTTATGAGAAAAGTGGCAGCAGAGCAGGTGGTTCCTAAATTATTACCGAGGCAGGACAGTGGGGTGGGGCATAGCTGCTGCTCAGTTTCATCCTGGTTTTCACATTGTTCTTCTTCATGTTTTATTTATTTGTGCAGTATGAGGAGGATCGAGCCCCGGGAGAAGCAGCAGCAGAAAGGAAAAGGCATTGGACTGAGATCCAAGAACACTGTCAGCCTTCATCAGGGAGGAAGAGGAAGGATATAAAAAAAAAAAAGTATGTTCAATCAAGCATTAGTGAAGTAGAAAAAAAGGGTCTTACCTCGGCCAAGGAGGTTATGTTTTCGTCGGCGTTGGTTTGTCTGTCTGTTAGCAAGATAACTCAGAAAGTTATGGATGGATTTTGATTACATTTTCAGGATAGGTCCGCTCTGGGTCAATGAAGAGATGATTAAATTTTGGAGACCGTCTGGATCCAGGAATTTTTTAAAGGGATTCGTTATCAGTGTGATAGGGCATGGTGGCCCAGAGTTGATTGAGGTCATTCAACACCATCTGGTAGAGGAAAGTGCAAACACTACCTTATATAAAAAAAAAAAAAAAATACAAACACTATCTTGGCGGAGGTCTGCGCTCTCTGAGTGCTTTTCTAGTTTAGGACTGATCTCATCAGAGGAAAGTAAAGCTGACATGTAGACACGGAAGGTCTGGTTTATCTGCTCCGTGAAAGACGGAATGAAAAACCTGATCATCTGCTGTCAGATCTGAACTGAATTTACCGTCTCGTATTTTCAATGATGTACAACTTTTTTTTTTTTAAATAATGGAGGGCCCAAGCATCAACAAGTGCAAACAGTCTGTTTCTCCATCAGTCTGTTCCTTTACCTTCTTGTTTAGTTGCTGTTATTTTGCATACAATTATACAATACTCTTCTGGGCCTTGTTATGTTTTTAGTATGGTGTTGCTTTATCATTTTAAGTAAAAAAAAAATACTTTTTTTTTTTACTCTTTAACCCATGAAGGTCCAGTGCTACTTTTGTGGCAGTTCCCAAATGAATGTTTCTCTCCAAGTTATTTAGCACCATTTAATGTAATATCATCCTCTGTATTTTGCTTTTTTTCCCCCCAATGAAAAATCAGGTATTTTCTTATATTTAATTCACTGATGATATAGATCAGGGGCGTCAAACTCATTTTAGTTCAGGGGCCGCGTTCAGCCCAATGTGATCTGAAGTGGGCCGGACTAGTCAGATTCATTCATTCATTTTCTTAACCCGTATTATCCTCACTAGGGTCACGGATAGACCAGTAAAATACTAGACGTAATAACTTTTACATAATAATCCAAATTTTTCACTTTGTTTTAATGTGAAAATACAAATAACCTGAACTAACATGTACAATCTGACATTAAAAAAACATTATGCCTCAGCTTATTATTAATACAATGTACAGATCACTGTGAATCTCTTATTTCATTAAAATTTGACTTTTTCCTTAAAAATGTTCATAATTGTTCAGGATGTTCATATTTTGACAATAGTTCAGTTCCTAAATGTAAATATTTTCAAAATACAATTTGACAAATTGGAATATCTAATGTCTTCAGTGCAATTTTTTGATTTTGTAAATTCATCCTGCGGGTCGGATTGGAAGTTTTGGCGGGCTGGATGTTTGACACTCCTGATCTAGATGTTCATTAAAGTTCAGATTAAAGCCAATTATGGGCAACACAGTGGTGCAGTGGTTAGCACTCGTGCCTCACAGCAAGAAGGTCCTGGGTTCGATTCCAGTCACTGGTGTGGAGTTTGCATGTTCTCCCCGTGTCTGCGTGGGTTTTCTCCGGGTACTCTGGTTTCCTCCCACAATCCAAA
>JAQQZY010014826.1:0-12323 GCA_030068375.1 Ostorhinchus rueppellii | reverse complement strand
TTCTGAACTTTTGTGTCATATTCATCGTTTTATCTGAAACCCAAATGTCTTCAGTATGCAACAAAAACAAAGGAACTTGCTGTTCCAATACTTTTGGAGGCGACTGTATCTGTACTATGAGTACACGCAGAGGTGGAAATGAAACTTAACAAGCATAACTAATTCCTCTACGTTCCCTGCTATTGTGAAGCTCATTTACCTTTTCCCTACCTCCTGAAACCTTGCAAACTTTCTTTTGAGGGGGCGGGATGTTTGTTCAAGAGGGCATTACCCCCTCTTGCCCTATCCAGAACTGGCTCCAATACCAATATGTCGGGACTGTAGCTTGTAAATGCAGCGTTCCTGTTTTTAACTTCATTTCCCATCATGCAACATGGCACTGCGCATTCATTTTCCATCATGCACCATGCTAATTGTATTCCAAAATGACTAATATCTCCAAAAATATTGTTCCTATCAACTTGCTGACATATTCAATGTGAAGATGGGACTGTAGGTACCAAATTGCTTGGTAAAAACACCTTCAATTGACAGAATTGTGTCAACACACGAACACACACGTGCTCTGAGCCCTTCCAGTATTATGATGTAGATAAATCCTTTCCTGGAGCTCTGACACCTTTTTTTCCAACACATCACTTACACAGGACCTTCCATCTGCCTGTACACAGCAAATTTGTCAGTGTTAAATTAACGAGAGGAGTATTAAAATGAACACTGACAGTGTTTTTTAATAATACTTTAAAGTGCAGTTTTTAACTCTAAACTGAGTTACTACTTTATACTCCCAGTGTTACTTACTGATACATTTAAATGTGTCTTTTTAACTCCAAACTGAGTTACTGCTTTACACTCCCAGTGTTACCTACTGACACATTTAAGTGTGTCTTTTTAACTCCAAACTGAGTTACTACTTTACACTACCAGAGTTACTTAATCACTTTAACCAGTAGAGTTACTGGTTAACCCTTGCAGCTTTAGAAGCACATCAAAACTATGCTCTTCCACTTGAAATGTTACACTAATAGCACTATATCAGTAGATTTTAAGTGTTTATAACAATTTTAAATATATATATTCTTTTTAGAATCATTAACACTAAAAAAAAAAAAAAAAAATCAAGAATAAAATAACATTCATTCATTCATTTTCTATACCCGCTTTATCTTCACTAGGGTCACGGGGATAAAGCAGGTATATAAAATGAATGAATGAATAAAATAACGTAACAAATTATCACTTAACTTTAGTTTTGGAAAATAACTCTTCCAAGCACTGTGGGGTCTGGCCGCAACCTTGCTCTCATGTACAAAGAAAAAAAAAGTTCTAAGTTTCATGGGTACAGGGCACAATCTGTGTACATTTATAGAGAAAAAAGTGCCATAATATATGGGTTCTCATTTTTCCAATATGCATTTTGTAAGTCAAAAGGTTTACACATTTCTAGACTGCCTGCTTTGATGTGTCATCACTTTCAAACACTTGGAAAGCATGGAAATGTTCACTGAAATGGTTGACCACAAGCTTGTCCACAAACTGATTAGTGCAGGTGTGTCTGACCATTGTTGTGAGGTCAGACACACCTGCACTAATCAGTCTGTCTAGTAATATAAGACAGGAAATAAAGGAGCTGGCTTAAGTTCAGGGAGTAAAGTTAAAAGGGCCAGTTTAGATTGTTTGAAGTGGGTTTCCATGAGGTAATATTTATGTAACACTTACAGATTACGCAGATTACATTTGTCACAGCCTGACCAGAGCTTGACTATTATTAGCATCATACAGTGGCTTACTCTAGGTCTGCACAGGGCACTTTGGAGAGATGCATTAAAACAGTATCTTAAAACACTTACAACTTTCAACATCACATGACACTTCCTACCAAGTATTATCAGGGTCTCTACGCATGATCTCCTACAAAGAGAGCATTGTTAACACATACACAATTCAGTAAAACATGTTTCTGATGGCAACATGTTATGTTTCTTCCTGTCACTGCCATCTTTAAGCAAATATCAAAATAAAAATCCATCACTGGACGCCACATCAATATAATGTGAATTTAGTAGAAAAGAAATGTGGGTAGCTCTTGAAGCTCAGTTCTATGAAAATGTACAGTATCATAGTTCAAGATGGTGACATTGATATCACGTTTGGTGATGGATTTTTATTTTGATATTGCTTAAAGATGGCAGCGACATAGCGTTACACAGTATGTGTTACCTTCAGAAACACTGAACTGTGTATACATTAACAATGTTCTCTATGCAGGAGTTCATGAGTACAGACCCTGATAATACTTTATAGGAAGTGTCATGTGATGTTGAAACTTTTAAGTGTTTTAAAATCGTGTTTTTAATGCATCTCTCCAAAGTGCCACATGCAGAGCCATAGTAAGTCACTTTGCTCATTATGGTAAAAATAGCCAAACTCTGGTCAGACCGTGACCAACATACTTTACTATTTGCACTATTCTTTGACTTGTATACATGCATACATATAGCCTAGAATTGAATATGCCGGAGTATCACTTTAATTCAAAACATACCCTGTGAAAGTGCACCATTTTTGCCACTGCATCACTGGGACTGATTTTGATCCTTCTCCATCCAACTGTGGGAGGCAAAAGGTAGAGAAAGAGAAACAGGGATGCCATATCACTGTCCCAGTTTATCATGGGGGGAAAATAGTCAATGTACTTGGAATTCGCAAAGTAAGGGGGTTGAACTGTGAACAAAACAAGTCATTGCTTACTGGTGTCATCAATCTCTGCAGGTTTCTCTGGCACTTAAAGAACTCTCTCCAGTTCAGCTGATGGAGTTAGGTGTTTGGCCTCTTCGATAACCTTGGGCTTGAATACTGTAACCCACTTCCCAAGCATCTTGGGAGCTGTTTCAACACCAAACAGCAGCAGGAAGTCTTGATTCACCTATGAACAAACATGAAAATACATCAAGGCAATGATCAGGTCTAAGGGCTTACATCTAAAATTGAAATGATTTTAAGTGACAAAAATGTACAGCTCACTCATCCTTTGACATCTGAAAAACGTGGGTGGGGGACTTGGCCAGCTTGCCTGTGCTGTGCTGGCGTAAGACCTTGGTGTCCACCACATTTGCATGTTGGGTCAGGGCTTTCCAGCTCCTGTCGGGTTCCATTACTGAGAACTAATGGGTCCCTGCAACATGTGCTGAATCATTCTCTGGATCTTACACTTAACTCTGAACTCTGTACATTCTTCTATAACTCATGTCCACTGGTGGCGTACTCTAAATTATCAAGACCTCCACAATTCAGGTGCCTAATGCTGTTTTTCTTGTTTTGGGTTTTATTTGTTTTTGGTGCTATTTTTTGAATAGGAAAATATAATAAAGGGTGGCAATTTAGCTTCCAGGGAGGACTGGTGATGGTCACGCACTAAATAGAAAGATATCTGGCTGCAGGAATAAAATATGCATCAATCTCATAAAAAGTTGACACCTTGTTTGTGGTGTTAAACTATGAGAATAAATGCACACAAAAAAAAAAAACCAAACAAACAAAAAAAACGTGGGGATATTTTCAAGATGTCTATGCTTCTCTGTGACCCATGCACAAGATCCTGGTGATGTTGGAACATCATCTTCATCTTTTGAAACACACTCGCTTCATCACAACAATGAACTGGAAATGATACAGCATCTCCTTCAAGCTTACAGTATGAGGCCTTTCAAGCTGGAGATCTTTTACAGGTTGGTCCTTTTGCCCAAGTTACTGCAACTTCCTTAACTGGCCTTCCTTAATATGGTTTCCTTGACATGGTCTTGAGGCACCACGCTAAATATCATGTGCCCTTTGCGCCATCATAGAAGTGCTCCTGTTAATTTAAGAATAAATATATACAATATTTGTTACCAAAAATAACATGCACCGGGTCCAAATTAGGCTATTAGGGATAATAATAAAACATAGACACCTCGAAGCTCAAGGACAGTCACTTCAGTCGTTTTACATTTTTAGATTTGTTAATATATTAGTGCCATACCTCAGCTAGATATTAAAATATTAATTACACAGAGATTTAATTCACCCCATTCATTCTGAATTTACTCGTAGCTTTTTACATTGACAGCTGTACTTTTAACAGCATGCAATTACAAACTCAATTAGCACTTAAAATTTTGCATTATTACCACTTTCAATAATAAGCTGACAGTGCACCAAATATGTTATGAAACTAAGACATTTTAAACTTACATAGCCTTTTAGGGAAAATGGATCCTTCAATGAAGGAAACAGCATAATGATCCCCAGGGCATACTTCTCCTTCTGGTTACAGGAAGGAATCCTCCTGTGGAGAAAATACAAGTACCACAGACCAAATGTCCAACTGATGCCTTTAAAGTTTCATTTATGTTAAACATGTTGTACATGTTTAAAATTCATTATATTCCTTCTCAATATAAATACTGTCAGTCTGAAATGATTGTCATTAACAGTTTACTTCAGGCATGCATCTCAGTCATGTCACCAGTCACATGACAGTATGTTGACAAGCTGTCTCCGGGTGCAATGTGTCAGTGTCTTCTTTGACTCTTACTCTTTCAGGACATCTTCCCTTCCAGGTTTAGACAGCCAGGCGTTTTCAACCATCTACTCACATAATACAAAACATTATAATGTAAAATTCAGTCTACCACAAATTAGTTTACAAGACTAAAGCACTTGGCTGCACGACCGTCAGTTATTATCTTATGTAAGAATAATAAACATAATCTACTGCACTTAAGTACCCGGTTTGAATCCTCTGACTCAGTAATTTGTGAGCTGGATGTAGGTCTCCTTGGAATCCCTCTTTCTATGCAATTAGTGACGTCATTGCCACTTTAAACTGACAAAGTGTCTGTGAAGGATGTGATTGAGTTATCCAAAGGAGAGACATCTTGAAAAGAAGGTAAAATGTAAGTCAATATTTTCAGTAAACCTATGCGCTATAAATGTGTGATTCAGGGAGGGTCTGACAGTATAGATATACTGTATAGAAAGGGGGATTTGTGACAGTGACTTTAAATGTCAACATTTTTTATATTTATTTAATAATTACAGATCTTCATCTTAAGTGCTTTCATTTATTGTCAGGCACAAATCAGGATTAGCCTCCATCAATTCAAGAAAGATGTCTTCCTCCACTGATGTGTCTCTTTCATCAAAGATATTAAGCTCAGCACCATCAGGAAGGCCAAACTTAATTTTGACTACAGGAGGATAAACAGAGCACCAGATAAGATAGCTTAAACAGGTTTACAAGTGAACATGCTTTAAGAATATTACACAATAGCATAGAGCTTTCACTGGGTAAACAGATATCGTTTTATGATTATGATTTTAAATGGCAAATTTATCATTCATTGAAGATTGTCCATAAGAAAGAAAGCCACACTAAAGAAAATATTGTTTTATTAATATTCAAATAAATTAAAAATCTATAAACACTTTATTACTGTGAGCTACTCACCTTCATTGATGAAGTCTAAATACGTAAAACCTGAATGCAGTTTGATGAACTTCTTGCTATGCTTTTACTTCACCTTGATCAACATGGTAGCGCCTAAAAGAAACTGCATACTCGAGAGCAGGGGTTCTCAACCCTGGTCCTCGAGGGCCACTATCCTGCATGTTTTAGATGTATCCCTGTTCCAACACACCTGATTCAAATGATTAGCCTATCAACAAGCTCTGCAGGAGCCTGATAATGACCGTCAGGTATGTTGGAAGAGGGAAACATCTAAAACATGCAGGATAGCGGCCCTCGAGGACCAGGGTTGAGAACCCCTGCTCTAGAGAGCACAGCCTTTTACCTCAGATTCTTATTCCAAAGCCATATCTATGTTTTGTAAAACAAACTACTGTGACACATTGACTCTTAACTATTGAAATACCCTCTCGACCAGGGAATCAGGACATTAAAACTAAGATCTTATAATGTATTATATTCACGACATTTTTCTAGATAAGTTTATGTGCAGTCATTTCATTTCACAGTTTGTTTCTTGATATAATTTATGCTCAGTTTTCTTTGTTTCATCAAGTGTGTGTGTGAGTGTATATCAGCCACCCACACAGACAGGTATGGGGAGGATTATTATAAGCAAAATTATTTGTGTGCTGTATTTGAATCTGTCTGTCCGCAGTTGGAGTTGTGTGTATTTGAATCTGTGTGTGTGCAGTCAGATTTGCAAATGTGTAAATGAATCTGTAAATACATACAGTGGCATGAATGTCTGAAAAGTCAAAGTATTTTCACTACAAGACCCAGAAATACAGCCAAATCACTGGCTACAAGTCAAGCAGCTTCTCAACTGACCCTCTTTACAAACGTAATTTTTGACACATTTCTGCCGTGAAAGATCCATAAATGCGTACCTAGATTTGTCTGTAACCATTGTTTTTGATGACTTTTAATGGTCCAATAATTTTTCCCGCAACTGTATGTAGGTACTTTTTCACTAACTCACACAGTCACTTTTTGAAAAGTTGTGCTATTTTGGGAAATTATTCTCCTAAAATCTCAACAATCCCCCCTATGCTCCCTGGTGATACTACTCCTTATTCTCCATTGGGTTTCTTTTTTCTTTTTTTTTTTTTTTTAACTTGTCTTGTCCAGCATCCTGACAGCAGAATGGTAGTCTGGCTGCCTTTTGCTGCTGAACAAATTTTGCTTTGCCAAAGGAAGCCTCATAAAGTATATGGGGGGGGGGGGGGGGGGGTAAATGAAGGAGGAGGTGGTATAGACCCTCACAAGATAATATGACTAATAGTAACAATAACAACCATGAAGAGAATTTTAATGGGAACAATAACAAGAACCAGAGCTGAGTAAAACTGGACAGAGAGAAATCACAACGAAACTTAATAGATGGGACCTGTTAAATGAGAGATACAAGAGCAGAGAACATGAACAAAACAGTAAATAATAGCAGCACAAACCATACGGATAATCCCAGTAGCAATCTCCATTGGGTTTCACATCTACAAACTCTCTGAGGACAGACAGAAATACTGACATAATGAACACAGAAGACAGACAGAACACTACGGCCATATGTGTCATTAATGTAGAGCTCCCCCCAAGGTCCAGACCAGAGCACCACTGCCCCCCTCAAGCCCTGCACCTGGCATAGACTGAATTTCCTTGAGGGGATATTAAACCCCTATTTACTTTATTTACCTTTATTTTTGTTTTTATGTGTTCCAGAGGGATTAGGTAATCAGGCTTTTTGACCCTTTGAACCTTCTCTTATACGTGAGCCAAGACAGTAACCATTTCCATTAACATGTAACATCTTAGTCTTCACTTGTTCAAGAACTCCCTCATGGTACTCTTACTCTCCACTCTTAGGATCCTGATGCTAGGGGTGGGACGATACGGGTAACTCATGATTCGATACTGTGGCGATATGTGGCCCACAATAATGATAATATCACAATACATGATATCTACGATATTCGATATATTGTAAGAAATTTCATCACCGATATATCACGATGTATGTGACTGAAAAAGAAAAAAAAATACCCATAAAAGGAAAATGTCTATGCATTTATTCAATGCCAAAACTTTGCACAATGTACAAAGAAATGTGCATTTGCATAGTAACTCAGTGCCTCCTACTCTTCTAAATGTAAACTGGAAAAATTAAAGTGCAGGAACATTAATAACATGTTTTATGTAAACCGGGACAGTGCAGTATTTTCTCATACTGAAAAGTTAGTAGCAACTTAATTTTACAAGGTACCTCACTGCCTCCTAGTCTTGAAAATGTAAACACTGTACAGCTGGACAAATTAAAGTGCATGAACATTAATAACATGCTTTATGTAAACAGTGCACCATTTACGGAAATGTCAGTAGCTACTTACATTAAAGCATTAAACTTGAACAGTGGACACATCAAGGCATATTCTTCTTAAGGAACACTAACTGATTAGCATGCTCAGACGTAAGAGCGCACCTCTGAGCAGAGACAATGTCTCCAGCAGTACAAACGATTCTTTCTGATGGCACGCTAGTCCCTGGAACAGACAGGTACCTCTGGGCCAGCTTGGCAAGGTGTGGGTACTTGCATGCCTCAGATTTCCACCAACCCAACGGTTTATCTGATAGTGGTACAGGTGGAGAATCTTAATATTGCTGGACCTCCTTTTCAGCCTTGGAGTTAGGTGACAATGGGGTCGGGGAAGATCTGGCATGCTGGAATGTTTGTCCAAGGAGGTTAGCAAGTGCAGATCTCCTTTTTTTTTTGGTGTGTGTGGTGGTCTGTCCTCATCACTTATGTCATCAGCGGGACCACTCCCTTCAGTGCTTCCTCCATCCTCAGTGTCACCATCGGACTGCATTCCCATGTCTGCATCCTCCTGTAAGACAATAAAGCATTTGGTACACCTTCATTATGATTTTTGTTATTAATAAAAACAGGTTCATCAAATGATCAGTCACTAATCATTCTAAAATTTCACACATCTTTGGAGATGGTTGCATGTGCGGATGACATTTTCTACCAGTAGTGGTGGGTTGCAACTTTAAAGGTACAAATACAACTAGAATTCAAATGACCGAACTACTGTTCAGTGTTTAGAAGTTTTAATTACCATCAGGGCTGCTGTTCCTTTCAGAGCCTCAGCTGCTGGGCTGCTTTTGTGGAAGAATGTGCAAATTCTCCTAATTCTCCTGAGCAGTTGAGCAACATTTGGCAGTTTCAGGGCACGTTGCACCGCGATATTCAGCACATGAGCGAAACAGCGAACATGTAGATATCCAGTAATCTCAACAGCTACGGACATATTCGTTGCGTTGTCAGTAACCACTGCTGGCTCTTTCTTGGTGAGCTTCCACTCCTCTACAGCCTTCTTAAGCACTTCTGCCATGTGAGCGCCAGTATGACTGTCATTCATAACCCGAGTTTGAAGGACGTAGATTTTTGCATCCCAGTTTTTGTCTATAAAGCTATAGTTACAAAGGACTCGGTGCCCCTTGAAGTCCAGCCATTGCAGGTTAGTGCGACTCGTTTAGCAGACTGAAGTTCTTCCTCCACTTTTACACTGGTCTCTGCATACAGTACGGGGAAGACTGTGTCTGTGAAGTGCCGACAACTCGGTATCTCGTATCTCGGTTCCAATGTTGCTAGCATTCTGCAAAAGCCATCATTTCCAACCACACTGTAAGGGTGAAGGTCCTTGCATATGAATTTGGCGATGGACTTGGTGATACTCTGTGCCCTCGGCAACCCAAAAGGGAACTTTGCTTGAAAAGCAGTAGTGATAGTTGGCTGACTTGGTTTGCTAGTAGTTCACCGTGATAGCGAACGAGGTGGTTTTGCAGATTTGTAGTGTTGCTGTTATATTTTTCCTTTGTAAAACAGTTCTTGCAGATTGCATAGTCTTTATCCAGTGTTCTTACATCATCTGTCTCATAAAAGCCGAAGTGTCTCCACACTTTTGAGTGGAAACTTGTGGGTGGGTCTTTGATTTGTTTTTCTGTGTTCATATTTTCCGCCATTCTTGCATCTGTTTTTCATTGGTTCTTTTTCTGTTAACTCGTCTTCTTCAGCGTCCGCTGTTTCCGCCTACTTTGCCGCCGTTTATGGGATTAGCACCCCCACAAATAGGACAGGAGAGATTAAGTACTGATGGTGACAACAGTTTAAATGTATTATGTGTGTTGTAATAAAATATTGATATTTGCCGTCAGGGTATCGATTATTTATTCCAACAGAGGGCGCAACAATATATTGCAATATCGATATTTTTTCCCACCACTACCTGATGCCCCTTCCCACGAAGACGAGACTTCACCAGGTGGTACTGAACCATGTGAAAGAAAGAAAGAAAGAAACAAAGAAAGAAAGAAAGAAAGAAAGAAAGAAAGAAAGAAAGAAAGAAAGAAAGAAAGAAAGAAAACAAGTTTGACGTAATTATTTGTAAACTGTCACTACACCAAACTGCGAACCAAAGCTTTCCTGAAGGTGGCTTCATCAGCATGTCCCACAATGCAGTGGCATTTTGGGGAGGGGGTGGGGGGCACACAGTGAGGGAAAGGGAGCTGAACTAAGTGCTACAAAGAGCTGTAATGAATATTTACAGAGAAAGAGTGTAACAGAGGGAAGGCAGATAGAGAGAGGATGATCTTCATTTCAGCTGAATGGCCTCATGCTTCACACACACACACACACACACACACACACACACACACACACACACACGGCTCTCAAACATGAATACCTCTATGCATGGGAAGAGTTTTTAGTGACTCCTACTAATCGTATTTCTGTTGACATATTAATATTTAAACAGGCTTAAACTGGCTCCTGTCTCAACACTTACTGAGGATTCCAAATGATAACAGCAGCCAGGTTTCAGTATTTTGCATTTCTGAACAATGAATACACAGCATTTCTACACACTGACAGATGAATGTTGATAAATATAAGTGTTTCTGCTGAACTGTATGCGCCATTATGAGTATATGTGTGTTTGATTGTGGAGTGTGTGTGTTTCTGTGATGAAGACACACAACTGAGGTTAATCTGACTTTACACTATAGCTGAATCAGCTAAAATAAGTGTCTCAATGAGGGAATGACACCTACTGTGGCGAGGATTAACTCCAGCCTCTTGAAATATTAAAATGATATAGTCAGTGCATAAATATATCCATGATATGTGTGTATGTTGCAGAAAAATACATTTTTAACCCTTAAAGACCCAGAACTATTTCCAAATGAATTCTTCTCTACATTTAACCTTTCCTATGTGACTACACAATTCACGATATCATCCTATATGTTTTTCATTTTTCAGTGGATAGCAGGTACTCTTCTATATTTAATTCACTGACCATGTAGACATTCATAACAGCTAAAGGCCCATTTATGCTCAACGTTAAATACAAATCCCGATATGGACAGAGCCCTTCTGTCTGTGCTCCGCGTTCATTTCGTCCGATTTCTGCACGTTTCTATAAAGCTTACGGATACAGGCCAAATGGAGCAGTACCACCAGAAACCATGGGGGCAGTGTTGCTGTCACTACCTGATACATAGCTCTAGTGAGGCACAAAGAAGAAATAAAAATGGCTGAACTTTTTGAACATAGGCTGTGGGAGTTGGTGAGAAACTATAAACATCTCAGTAACAATTAACTTGACAGGTACTTTCATAACACATTCATAACAACTCTCATGAACTGCACATGAAGCATTCATGACTGTTTCATGAGACGTGATTCAACATTCATACCAACCCTTTTGTGAATGTGGAAGACAAAATGACGAAAACTTGTCAAAATAAAAGTCCAACAATCACAAAGGACCATTATCGTTTTTATTCCAACTCACGTCACATCTGACTCAATGGGCTAGTCCAGTGCCAGAAAGACAGAACATGGTCAAGTAAATTATTTTTTGTTTCTTAAATATTCATTCATTCATTCATCTTCTGAACCCGCTTTATCCTCACTAGGGTCACGGGGGTCACCTGGAGCCTATCCCAGCTACGTAAGGGCAAAGGCGGGTTAAACCCTGGACAAGTCGCCAGTTCATCGCAGGGCTGACATATCAATTACTCTCACATTCACACCTACGGGCAATTTAGATTAGCCAATTAGCCTATCAATTAGCCTGCATGTCTTTGGATTGTGGGAGGAAGCCGGAGTATCCGGAGAGAACCCACGCAGACACGGGGAGAACATGCAAACTCCATACAGAAAGGTCTCACCAGTGACTGGTGCTGGAATCGAACCCAGGACCTTCTTGCTGTGAGGCACGAGTGCTCACCACTGCAACACTGTGTTGCACTGTGTTTCTTAAATATGTATTTGTTTAATAATGTAACTTTAGCTAATGTCCAACCATTCCAGGTTACACAAATAATTCAAAGAAATTACTAAAATTGTGGGGACGCGCCTGCACAACGCTTCTGTTGTTTCAGCTAAGCAAGCAAAGATTTGGTCTTTTGACTTTGGCAACTGGTGGATCGTGTCTCTTATGGTAAGTGAAATTATTTCAAGTTACCCTTCCCAGTGAATTCCCAGACATACATTTTTAAATACGAAACGATTATAACCCACTGAATGACTCCAGATGAAATTTGTAATTCAAATATAGTTATAGGTTGTAGATAATTTTCTTTTTACATTAGTAAATGTAAAAAATTTTCTACAACTAAATAAAGACAAAACACAAACAATAGTTTTTGGTCCAAAGGAGGAAAGAGACAAACTCAGCACCTATCTGGAGTCTCTGTCACTGACGACCAAAGGCCAGGTCAGAAATCTTGGTGTAGTGATGGACTC
>JAQQZY010014819.1:0-12323 GCA_030068375.1 Ostorhinchus rueppellii | reverse complement strand
AGAGGGCGCCACCTGCTGACCGCTCTTTAATCCTTCCCTCTGGTGAACCACAGCATCACCATGATCAGAAAACAGCATAGCCCACTATGAATCAAACCAACTGAATATGAATAGGTTTACAGTATTCAAGCAGATAATATTGTGTCTGATCATGAACATAAAGATGCCACTGTCATTCTCATATGGTTTTAGAAAATACTTGTATTTTAGAAAGGAGTTAGCAGATGAGTGTGTTTGAAACAGTTCTGTGGAATTCACCTAATACCTGATGTGTATAGTTTGACCTGTATTTGCAAACCAGTCAGCTCCTTCTAGGATTCAGTGACTGAAAGTTTTGTAAAACTGAAAGTTAAGCTGTGATAGAACCAAGTAGTGATCAAAAATGATAAAAATCCTTTAAGTTCACACTGCACCTTTTGCACATGGCCGCAGGTTTTGCTGTGGACAGGTACTAGGACAGAAAACCAGGAGTTCCTTGTTGGAGAGCTGATATGCCGCTTGTCTGATCAACGCAGGCACTCTTAAAGTGACCCTTTCTGTTGTGTCCTTGAATGGTTTGAAATGTTTCCTTTCAGTGTGTTTTCCAAGGTTTGCCTTGTATCAAGTGAGGTCACAGTGTGGATATGGAATTGTTTTTGACTGAGATCTTTGAGTTTCAGTCTCATGGGAAACTGCAGTTTTCTTGTTATCTTGTTGGGTATGAGAGGCAGATCATACTGAAGTGGTGACTATGGTGCAGGCGGTTGAGCGGGTGCAACATTCCAGTCTAGTAGCAGGCGGAACACAGCACAGCTATTTTGACTCCACCAACTCCACCCACTTCAACTAGTCCTGACTAGTAATGGCTGGCAGTGGAAACACAACCGTGCTGGTCCGACAAGTGGGCAGAGTCATGTCGAGCTGAAGCATGCCAAGTAGAGTGGTGTAGGGTTCACAGTGGAAAAGCGCCATATGACATTTCTACTGGTTGCTAGGGCCGTTTTTGCGTATCTAGGGGGGTGCTAGAGAGCACATTTTGGCACTTATGAGGTTAATTTTTACATTTTATTTTATTTACTGCTGCACGTGACATGTTCGGTAAGTTTTTGAGCATGTTAAGGGGGTCAAATTCCAGTTTAACCCATGTCCGCTACTGGGACAGACAAAATGCAAGGAATCATTATAATACGGGGTGTGTGATCATGAAAACACGCACTGTAGGGTGCGAGTGAGCTTAGAGGGTGTGGCCAAACTCTGACTGCTACCGAGGCATGTATGATAAGCCTAGACAAGGACATATTCCCAAAATGCCATAAAACTGATGATAAGTATTGTGTTTCTCCATTCAGTGGCTAAATGTGAACCTTGACCTTTAATCAGAGACTAAAGGGTTAATATGTTAGTAGGTGTTTTTACTTGGGTAAACATTTGCTTTTGTAGAATATTTTCATTGCGTTGAAATTGAAAACACTGCTTCTATGGTGTAAAAAAACTCACCACAGTGTAAATGAAAAACCATGATTGAGTTTATTTTTTACTGTAACTGATGAAAAGCAGCCGGAGTGAGGTCACATGGGGCCTTGTTTGGTTCCTGGGTTCGTCTCAGCAGAATAAAAGTCAAAGTGTGCCTGAGGATGGAGGATCAGCTGTGAAGTAGCTGGGATGAAGATCAGCATCTCCAAGTGTGAGGCCATGGTCCTCAGGATGAGAGTAGAGTGCCCTCTGCAGGTCAGGGAGGAAGTCCTGCCTCAGGTGGAGGAGCTCAAGTATCTCAGGATCTTAATTCATGAGTGAGGGTAGGGTGGAGCCATGTAATGTAGCTTATTATTGCCAGAAATGAACTACATTGTTTGTCTTCTCATTTTTTTTTTTTTTACTGAGTGTGAATCTGAAAGGTTAGACAGAAGTCTCCTATACTTACTTGACACCACACTCCTGACCTGGGGTTCATTTAACAAAGCAGGTTCAATGAATTCTGAGTCTGACCCTGAACTCTTGAGTTGATCAACTCTGAGATAGGAAACTCTGAGTTTTCATTTCCAGAATAGCCACAACTATAAAACACAGCATCAATGGAGCCCCAATTCGATGAGTCACCATGGCAACGGGGAAGCGGCGGGCTACATTTTTCACCCCACTAGAAAGAGACATGTTAATATGCTCATACGGCGAGTTTGAACATGTTTTTAGAAAGAAATGCAACACCGCTGGAGCTAAAAAAAAAGAGGGAGATGGCATGGGAGAATATTGGATAGTGTGTAAGTTTAAATGTAGTCCTTTGAAATCACAATAATATTACAGGGAAAAACTGTATGAATGGCATCATATTAATTTATTTAATTTAGGTGCAAACCTGCAGGACAGAAGTGCAGTGGTCAGCAGCAGGAGGGTCCGTCCACTTCCACTGCACAGACTGACACAGTGACATAGATGTTCAGTAACAGCACAGATTCATTTTGTAGAAGTCATGTGCAGTTGTATAATTTAAAGTCCTCTTTATGTATTCACGGTTAGTAGGAAAAGAGTGTTACAAAATTCACCTACTGAAAAAAAAAAATCCAAAAAAACAACAAAGAAATACAATAGTTTGACAGTCAGATTAGGAGGCAGACCTAGAACTTCAAATTCTGGAGCACAAGTCAGAGTTTTCACTAAACCTGCTTTGTGAAACAAACTGCTTCTCTGCAGAGGATGAAAACAGGGAGGCAATCTGTGAGCCATTCAAATGAAATTATATAATGTTGAGGACTTATGAACATTTACTGAGAATTTGAATGAAAGAAAAACACGTAGGTTTGTGTGAATGCAGAGAATAAAAGTGATTTGAAGGAGTGTTTTTGTCTTCCATCTTTTCAGTGAAAACAACATAAGTCAACAGCAGGACTGTTTCTGACATTTTATTTATTTATGCGTTATACAAATATAATTAATGGTATTTTCACCACATTGTAAGTGGAAATGAGAAGTGTTTTTAAAACACTGAGAAAAAACAAGGCTCACTTTCTTCATAACATAGGGAGGAGAACATTACAGAGCATACATGTTCTTGTCAGACCTAATGGTAAGGACATAGATAAATAGTTAAAAAAAAAAAAAAAGCATATTACATGCATTTTTTTTTTTTTTTTTTACATTTTCATCAGTATTTTGCAAGAAAATCACCAAACTGTCAGGCAACCAAATAAATTATTTAACTTTCCAAATACTCGATTTGATCTTATTTGAAAATTGTATGTTTAAAATAACCAAAGTACAATTTTGTTTTGAGAATTTATATTTCTGGTCCTGCGGGGGAGGGGTCTGACAGTGGCTGTCTGTAGCCAGATCCTCTTCGGTGTTCTCGATGTCTGACACAGAGGACAGCTGGACTCCTACGATGCTCTGGGCTGACTTTCTGAGTCTTTCCAGAACCTTCTCGTCAGCCTGAGAGCTGCTCCTGTACCACACTAAGATGTTGTGGGTAAGGATGCTCTCTACAGAACATCTATAGGACAGTAGCAGTTCCTGGGACAGATTGAACCTTGTCAGTGACCTTAAGAAGTACAGACGCTGTTATGCCTTTTCTTGAGGGTGTTGGTGTTAGTGCCCCATGTGAGGTCCTGAGAAATACATGTAACCAGGAATCTGAAGTCACTGTCTCTATGTACGGTGTCCCTTGGATGAGAAGGGGGGGGTGTCCCTCTTCCTCCTTAAGTCCAGCACCAACTCCTTTGTTTTTGAGGAGTGCCAGGTTACTGAGGGAACACCAGGTAATGAGGTTCAGGACCTCCTCTCTGTAGGACGTCTCATCATTGTTGTGGATCAGCCCCACCACAATTGCCATCTGCAAATTTGACAAGGATGTTGCTGCTGTGGACTGGTGCACAGTCATGGGTGTACAGCATAGGGCCAAACACACAGCCCTGGGGGGCCCCAGTACTCCCCGTCAGTACAGACGAGTGATGAGGCCCCAGGCTGACTGACTGCAGACGCTTGGTGAGAAAGTGTCTGATTCATCTGCAGGTGTGCTCACCGATACCCAGACTGTGAAGTTTGGACAACAGTCTGTTCGGAATGAGTGCATTAAAAGCAGAACTGAAGTCCACTAACAACATCCTTGCAGAAGTGCCAGGTTGTTTAAGATGTTTACACATTTTGTGAAGGGCTGTGTTAATGGCATAACCTGTGGACCTGTTGGCTCTGAATGCAAATTGGTGCTGATCAAGGCTGGGAGGCAATGAAGATTTTATGTGCCTCAGCACCAGTCTTTCAAAGCAACTTCATCACAATTGAAGAGCCACAGGTCTATATAATCATACAATTTAATCCTATACATTTCCTTCATAATCATATTGATAATAGATGGTCTAACACATATAAATTTCCATTATAATTGTGTCTTAATAGTGTTTTAAAATGTCTATTTGGTATATATATATTGAGAGCTATATATGTTTGTACATTTATAGCTTTATATACACTGCCTAGCCAAAGAAAACAATCACATGTAATATTTGACTGCACCACCTTTGGTTTAGATTACAGGAGACATTCACCGTCACATCTTTTTTTTTTTGTCACATGATGCTTATGTAGTGTCACAATAAGGTTCAGAACAGTTTTTCCATCTATAGTTACATTCATTTTTGAATACTGATGGAGAATCAAATCACTGCATCAAGTCTTCATCACATCCCAAATTAGAATCTGGACTTTATGGAGGCCAATACATTGACAAACCTGATCAACCCTGGCATTGTTCAATCTGTATGACATTAAAGATATGCATATGCAGATTTCACACGGTGTTTGAGTTCAGTCAAAGTATATGGAAGCCATGTTGTTGAAAGTCTATGATCCAACAGCAGAAGGATGAGGAGAACTCCAGCCTTCACACAAACACAGAGTCATCCTCCCAGTGCTGTGTGGAGGACACATGTCAACATCCAACTCAACAACATTTGAATCTGGACTATACACATTTCACACTCTATCATCATAACCTGCTGGAAAAGTCAAACAATGTAAGAAATTAAACTTTAGCAAGTCCATGATTTAATAAGACTTAAACACCCAGTGATGCACATGATGATGCACCAAAGCAAGAAAGTCATATTTCACTGATGTAAACGTGATATCAGAACCTGTAATGGTGACTGGAAAAAGTTACATTAAGAAATAACTGAACAAATAATCTGTGGATACCGTTAAAGGGTGATTATGGTAAATGCTTTTGTCTGGTGTTTCAGGTCCACTTTAGAATTGAAATAAAAGCTTCTGCTACTCTTTATAAATGATATAGAAAGGGTCTGATCTCCAAATTATACTTTGTGCTGCAACTCTTCTGTGGGAACAGTACTTCATATGTTCTGGGAATATACTAGAGTAAAGATTTTATGGACTTGTTTACAATGTTATGATAAAATATTCATGTTTACAATAGTCTCAGACACAGATCTATGCCTTTTGAATGATGACACAGCTTTAAACTTTAGACAACTTTGTCGGAGAATTGTTTTTCGTGGAGTTAGAGCTGTGAAAAAAAAAAAATCTTAGAGTTATAGTTCAGTAAAGAAGTTAACCCTATCAAATGGTGATTATCAAATGTACAACACACGGCTAATTTAGAGTATTCAACAGCCACACCTAACCGAGCAAAGCCCCAAACTGTAGCTAAATGGTCAAATTTTGTGGTAGATGTTATTGAAATGATGAAAAAATGAGTGATGTATTTTTCCTTTGCTTTTTTTAAGTGTATAAGTATGTATTGTAACCCTCCTCACTTTATCCTTTCATCTGTCCAATGTGATCATATTTTCACCTGGTTTTGACTTTAGTTCTTAATGAGATGACTGTGTTTGATGCATTAGTGTTGTTAAAACTTTTCAATATAATGTAAATCACACACGCACAAAAAACAATTAAAATAAAACAAGGCGGTAAAGTAGAACACAGAAGAACATTTCATGACAAAATGTTTGTAATAATTCCATTGATGTCCTGAACTTTGTGATACGTCAAGTGGTTGTTCTTTACCACACATTCATCGGTAGTTCAACACATTTTCAATCAAATCAAACCCATTCTGCAAGTCAGGGTTAGTTCAACAGAAAAGTGTTGAAAATAGTTTGATGTTAAGGTGAACACTGGACCAGACCAGTACAAGATTGGACCACCAGATGGAGTACTCACTTGTTTCAATGTCATCTGATAGTCTATCATGTCTCCTTTAGTGGTAGTGAACTTCCTCCTCAACTGGAATGTGATCTCCTTCCTGTTCATGGCCTAAGTTTAGGACTAAACCACTACCAGCTCATCAGTCATTCTGTCTCATCCATATTATATTAATCATGTTGTTTATGACTAATGTAAAACCACATAAATTCAGGATTCTGACACCTTCAACAAATGGTGTTCTTCAGATTGTGCAACAGTTACTTCACACGTGCACAGTTGGTGGTTAAAAAAAAAAAAACATTGAACATTTTAGGGGATGAACTTTCATTAGTGAACAATGAACAGGTCTGATCCCCAACCAGCCACAGAATCACAACACTTGACTGATTAAACATCAACAAAGTCAATACAAGTAGTATCCTCATGGAGAACACATCCTTGTTGACCTCCACTAGTTTAACTTTACATGTTGTGACAAGTTGAGGCTCAGTAACCTCACAGTTTTGTGAAAAAAGTGCATTAGAACAAACTTCTGTACTCTGACGATAGCAAAACACAGCCTTCAGTATGACGTTTGTCTTCATATCTGGACTCCATGGAACCTGATCTGGAGGTTTTTAAGTCTAATGTTCTTGTCAAAAGAAGTCGGTGTTGCTGGTTCACACACACCGTGTTTCTTCTTGTCAACTGATGCTGAGGTATGTTTGGGTCCAGGTGTTGATTTACATCTGTGCTGATGATAGGAGAGGGCAGAGGATGGGAACAATCTTTTTTCACATCAATAATACTCAAACTGTTCTGGTGTATTTCTCCACTGTGAATGCATAGGTGTGTCATAAGTCCACTCATTTGGGTGAAAGTCCTCCCACACTGGTCACAGTCATAGGGTTTGCCTCCAAAGTGGATGGCTCCATGTCTTTTGAGATCATCGGATGTGATGTAAGCCTTGTCAAAGCCATATGATCTTTCTCCTCTGTGGATGCATAGGTGTCTTTTTAGGCTATCCATTCTGGTAAAAGTCTTCTCACACTTGTCACAGTAATATGGTCTTTCTCCTCTGTGGACACGCAAGTGTGTCTTGAGGGCAGACAGTTGGGTAAAAGTCTTCCCACACTGGTCACACTCATATGGTTTCTCTCCACTGTGGACACGTACATGTGTCTTAAGGTGAGTCATTGTGGTGAAAGTCTTCCCACATTGGTCACAGTAATGTGGTTTTTCTCCTCTGTGAATGCGTAGGTGTGTCTTGAGGGCAGACAGTTGGGTGAAAGTCCTCCCACATTGGTCACAGTCATATGGCCTTTCTCCGCTGTGGATGCGCAGGTGTGTCTTAAGGTTATTCATGAGCGTGAAACTCTTCCCACAATGGACACAGTCATATGGTTTTTCTCCACTGTGGATGCGTAGGTGTGTCTTAAGGTTATTCATGAGGGTGAAACTCTTCCCACACTGGACACATTCATATGGTTTTTCTCCACTGTGGATGCGTAGGTGCGTCTTAAGGTTACCCATGAGTGTGAATGTCTTCCCACAATGGACACACTCATATGGTCTTTCTCCTTTGTGGATGCGTACATGTCTCTTGAGGTCATTCATGCGGGTAAAAATTTTACCACACTGGTCACAGGTGGGTCTTCCATCCATGTTTGCTGGGATCAAGTGATATTCAGCAGATACAGTTTTTAGCTTTCACTTAAAATCCACCTTTGGCTTCTTTCTACATCAAAACATCAAGAAAAAGAAGAGGTGGTCACTGAAATGTAACAGAACAAACACATCTCTTCAGGACCAGATTAAGCAGACAGACAAAATTAACTAGTTAGGCAATAGACACGACATTTTCCAGACAATCAGAAGGCCCTTTTCTACCAAAAGCTCAGGAACTTTATTACCAGGAACTTATTTAGCAGTAACTTTTTTGGGTTAAAGAGTTCCTGGTAACTGTTTCCACCGCACTAAAAAGCTCTAGTTTTAAAAGTTTTAAAAGAATTTAAGTGCTTGCAACTGCCAGGTTCGATGTCAAGCCAAAGCTACTTACAGAGAGGTGATACATTTTGAAAAATAACTGTCAACGGAATTTAGCAGGCGCTCAGGCCTACTCCAGGAGCAGTTTTATCTTAATTTTCACCTTCGAGTGTGTGAATGCTTAATTTTTTAGGATACAACTGTACTCAATCTCTTTTATGAAACATTTTTGCTAATTATAGCTTGATAAACTAAAGAATCATGGTAGTAAAATTACAACATTGACAATCTAATTATTTAAAAACTGTCAAACATGAAGTTACAAATTCTCAGTCATTAAATTAAATCACACCCAACTTACAGTGTGATGAAGGGTCCTTTTTTCCCCAGTTTTACATACTCCAGGAAAAACCTAATGTCACACAGATTTACTCAAATGCATGTATATAAATCTGCTTGAATATTACTTAGTAGTTATACTCCACATTTTGCTGCCTTGTAAATGAACAGATACTATTAGGTGAGATAGTTATTTATTTATTTTTTTAAATTAAACAAAGGTGCAAAAGAAATTTACAGAAATAAAAAAGTAAACAAACATCTCTGGCATCTTGCCAGAATAGCGTCTAATTGATCATACCACTTGTTGATATGGTGGTCAGATCCACCTTGGCTATTGTTGTCTTTCAGTTTATTATAATCTTGTTTTAATTTCTTCAGTTTCTCTCAATTCTGTTTATGAGTGTGTAATGTTCAGCTCCAGCTTGTTTACCAACTTTAAATGCATATGGCCATTTTGCATTGCCAGCTCCAACTCTCTCTGAATCTCTTCTTCATCGAAACACTCAAAAGAACCTGGACCTCGTCGTTCGTCTGCTTCTCATATTGTTTTTGGGATCCATTTTCCAAAGTAAAATATCTTAAAACAAAGGCAGCTGTAGTAAACAAAAGAAAACCGTTTGCTTCCCTGTAGTGGCTTTATGGCAGCTGAGCAGACTGTAGAACGCTGCAAGTGTAGTCCACCAATCAGCATTCTCCAGCACACAACTCCGCCCCTAAGAGTCCCCTGGTAATCTGGAAAGTACTACCTCTCTACCAGGAACTACTTCTGTGTAAATTCTGGGCCCAGGGAATGCCATTTATCCGGGTAATTTTCGGTGCAAATGAACCAGGGCTTTTGAAAATTCAGGGTAATGTACAAAGTTCCTGCAAGAGTTCCTGCTGTGGAAAAGGGCCTAATATTTGATGTTTTCTCCTTTAGAGATGCATTTCCTGTATGAGACCAGAATATAACAGATAATAAGAGAGCTACTGAAAGATGCTGAAAAATGTCAGGTTCTCTCCAGTGTTGGCAGATTCTTTAAATAGTTACGTAATCACAAAACACTGCAAAAAATGTATTTAGTTTGGTCATTGAAAGTCGAGTAAGAGCAAATCCATGTATTATTATTACTACTAGGGCACAAGTGTTGAGAAATGGCTGCATAAGCCCTATTGTATATGAAAGGTTTTTTATTATTATTATTATTATTATTATCATCATTATTATCATTATTATCATTATTATTATCATCATCATTATTATTATGGTATAGTTTTGTAGGATGTTTTGAGGGCCTATGTGTGCCAGAAAATACAATACTCTTATCCTACAAATGAAAACTAATGCAGATTCAACAATGTAATAATAAGATGATGAAACACTTTGTTTCATCACAAAACCTCAGAAATCATTGCGCCACCACAATCATATGATGTCACATAAGGTCACCAACTTGAATGGATTGAATCATCAACTTGTTTAGGCTTTTCTGTCCAAATTTGAGATGCACATGTTCAACAAGCACATCAAAACATCTTGGTAGTAATAGGTGGCGCTGGGAGTCAAATTTGAAAAAGCAATGTCATTATGTTCATGGTGTGACCTGTGAAGCCATGATGATGTACATATGCAAGTTATATTTCATTTTTAATTCAAATAATTTATTTATATGAATATCTAAGTTACCAACTTGTTATTTTTCTTATTACATTTTCATTCATTTTTCTACCAGTCTTTTCTTCTGCAGTTGCTTGTTGTTTGTTCCTGCTGTTAACTGAAATTTCCCCATGGTAGGCTAAATAAAGTCTTCTTTTCTTTGTTATGACCTTGGGTCATACTTTGTTTATATGTTTTCTGTATACTGTGCGTTTTCCCCTAGTCCTGCAGGGCTGCTGTGCCTTTTGTTTCTTTGTTTTCTTTGCAGGAGAAAGCAGCTGATTGGAGGAGCCACATAGGCTGGCATTTAAAAATGGCCCTGGATCCAGCAGTTTGCTTTCTCTTTGTTCTCTGCCAGCTCCCAACAAGAGATCCTGTGTGTGTTTATCCACTAGTCATTGTGTGTTTAATTCTGATTGACTGTAAATAGAATTTTATTTGGTTTTGACATTCTCAAAATTTCTGGTAGGGGAGGGGGACTCTTTTGTTTGCACCTTTTCTTCTGTTTTTTCCTTAGGAAAATCAGATGAGTTTATTGTATTTTATTTCTTCAAAGTATTTTGAGAAAGAAAATGTAGGTTTAACTTTGAAGATCTTTTTGTTTGTTTTAAACGAGCCCTCTCCTAATCCTCCTTTAGTTATTGAAGATTAAACACTTTACAATACAGTTTTTTTTTGTTTGGCATTTGTGCTGGAGAGTTGAGGGGGAACAAACGTGCACATACTATCCTGGTTAACCGCTAGGCCGGGACGTAACATCTTATATTATGTTTGGTGTATTTGTAAAACCTGAGTGATAGCCTCCTTGTCACTAATCCATAAATATTTCCGGGTAAACACACCTAAATTCCTTCCCTCACGGTGAACAACTTCACTGTGTCCTCCATCACAAGCCGTCTGTTTATAGTCCTTGTTGCTCTTTCCAGAATGTGCCTCTGGATTTATTCACCACCAAAATAATCTAAATCACAGTCACAAAACATCTCATTTTTCACTCCAGCTGTAAGTTTCAATATCAACATAACAACCTTACCCCACCATTTCACCTTATCATTTTTACCAAATACACCAATACTCTTGTCTATTTTCTGCATTTAGTTAACTTTTATATTCAAAATGACGTTTAACAGTAAAAATATATTCACAATATAACACTACTTGGAACACCACTATTAATGTTGCACGGTATACTGGTACTAATTTGGTACCGGGGTACTAAGGCATTTAAAACAGTACTATACTGTGCTTGGATTAGACGAGTAACTTTTTTTTTTTTAATTTCGCTGTGTTACGTCACCGCATTGTAATTGGAGCTGAGGCGAAGGAACCAGAGTGAGCGAGTGAGCAAGTATGTGGAAGCAAACAGAGCAGGAGTCTGGTGGAGGTAAAGGAGAGAAAGAAAGAGCGACAGACAGGGAGACCATGGCAGGTACTGCAACTTTCACCACGCCACAACTCATTGAAAAACCAGGTGCACAAAGTGCAATATGGAGATACTTCGGTATCAGAACAAATGAGCAAGGTGAAGCTGTTGATACCGAAGCACCACTGTGCTTTAAAGCATGTCTGCAAAGGCTGGAAACTAGGGATGCTCCGATCTATGTTTTATCAATTCCGATCCAATATATTAATTTGGCTATTTCCCCGGTACTTTCCCGATACTTAAGTAGACTACATAGCAAAATTTAAGTAAATTTAAAAAATGCATTACCTTTCAATTAAAGCGCTCATATTTTAGGCGAACATGAACTGAATGCACCATTTTACTGCCTGATGAACGAGTTCATTCTGTCTGTGAACGGCATTTTCTATCTATTTAACCTGGTTCAGTAGGTGACAAATGTCTTTAGTGTTCCAGGTGAAATAACCCATATGCAAATGACCACAGGTGCAAAGTCTAACAGACCACCCTGTTTAAATGAGGAGTTCGCGTGCGCCACTGGTTGTTGTCATAGAGACCTTGGCTTATGTCTGTATGTCTGTGGTGAATGAAAACTTTTAAATCTGAAGAGTCAATTTAAGTCAGGAGAACAGTCACAACACAGGACAGAACTTTTTAATGTGTGTGTGCAGCAGCAGAACCTGCTTGGTGTTCGTGCACGTGAGCGAGAGAGTGAGAGTGAGAGAGAGGGTTGTGCTTATTTAGTCCATCTGAGAGATGCAATCCTCAGTCAGTACGTTTCCATGCACAGCTTAGCTCGATTATTCAGAATAGCTCGACTAAGAGTTTCGGGAGAACTCCGGG
>JAQQZY010014775.1:0-12325 GCA_030068375.1 Ostorhinchus rueppellii | reverse complement strand
GCCCTTAAGTAGCTGGGATAGGCTCCATGTGACCCCCGTGACCCTAATGAGGATAAAGCGGGTATAGAAAATGAATGTGTACTCTTTAATCCTGCTCTGTAAGAACAATGTTGTTTTATTGATTTGCTCTTAACATGAACTGTTTGATGTGTGTGAATTTACAATACTGATAACAAATTACACAATTTTTCCAAAAGCTTTTGTTGATTTCCTTTGAAATATCTCTCATTGGTAATGTTGAAAATGCTACCATTTCATAATCGAGTGTTAACATGAATAGAGTCCGTTTAGTATTTGCACAAAGAACAGCTCATCGGAATAACATCTTCCTGAAATATCTAGTTCCTGAATCCTTATTATAGGATGTTAGATTGTCTGTGTTTTCTACGGTGGCTGACAAGGGGCAAACACATTGTAATGGCCCAAAGTGTGTCAGTTTGATAAAAATAGCTGGAAGTACAGAAACGATGCAAATTCACAAACTCAAACAGTCTAAACGAAGTACAACAAGAGGAATGTGGTGGAAAAGGAAAAATGCGCTGCAAGAAACAAAAACACATGTATAATCATCAAATGCTCTGCAAATGAATAAACAATAAAACCAAGAAAACATTTGCAAACGAAAAATGCTACATAAAGAGTCAGTCCAACAGAAGTCCTCCAAACCTGTAGGGGGTGTAGAGGGTTTTTTTTTGTTTGTTTGTTTTGTTGTTGTTTTTTTGGTTTGCATTGTTTCTTTATTTGCAGAGCTTTTGATGATTATGAATTTGCTTTTGTTTCTTCTTTACATTTTTTCATTTGCATCAGGTTTGTCTCTTTGTACCTCGTTGAGACGGTGTTCGAGTTTGTGAATTTGCATCGTTTCTGTACTTGCAGCTGTTTTCTCTGAGACACATTGGGCCGGTGCAGTGTGTTTGACCCTTGTCGGCCACCATAGTTTTCAATTTGGTCTAAAGTCCCGTAAGAATAAGACAAATGAATCCACAGATGTGTGAAAAAATGACAGCAGTTTTTGTGTGTCATGCTTGTGTGCAACTATACAATAACACCTGCTCTCAGTGGTCGGTCCAACTGTCAAGTTTTCTCAAGAAATTCTATGATAAAGTGTTGAAATGAAAACCTGCATTAAAAACTGCAACTGGGTTCACAGTCATTCACCTATTCCCCTTCCCTATATTTCCCATCTCTTTATATTTCCATTGTCCACTAAAGCTACAAAAGCCCCCAAATAAATCTTTAATCATTATAATAAAAAAAAAAAAGGTGACTGAAAAAAAATCTGACCAATCAGAAAAGTCCAGTGCTGCAAGCCCCACCTCCAAGCTTCCTAAAACTACCACAAACTTGTAACCCCCAAGCGGGGACTTTTCAGGGGGTAAAATAAAGTTCCTGGAACTAATTTAATTGGTCTCTGTGGTGGAAACATACTCTTCCAAAGGTTTGTAGTTCTTGGGGAAAGCTCTGCGGTGTAGATGCAGCTAACACTGCGGCAAATAGGAAACTAAGGACATGGACAATGTGGATCAGTGATTGGTACCAGAAGAAAAGTTGGGCATTTTTACCCAGAACCAAAGTCATAAAGACACACTGTCAGGAGACCATTACTGACACTATGTTCTCGTTAATACTTAATGTTTGACTCAATAATGTTGTTCCAGAGGAAGTTCAAGAATAACCAAATGTGTCATCATTCGTTTGCTAAAGACCGCAAACACTAGTCCAACACTTTTTGGAAAACAATTTAAAACGTGTATGTATTATCAATGATCCAAACACACTGGGGTTTGTAGAAGCCCATATGAGTAGTGCGGTGCCATCCCAGTTTCAGGGTAATTCCCATTTTTATCTTATCTACTTATACACTGTGTTGCTTTCCCATCAGAAGGGGGCAACACCTGGTGCACAGTCATACGTAGACTCATGACTCATGAACATAAATTGGTTAATATGTGATGAGAAGTCAAGAGCTGACGACAACCTATAGCCAGCGAAGGCCTTTTTTTTTTTTTTTTTAGGAAATGAGTCCTTTATTAGATATGAAAAAGAGCAACTGTGTTTTTAATGTAGTCGTCCTCATGTTTCTCTATCAACACCAACTTCTCTGGTCCAACATCCGGTGGTCCGGTCAAGTCATGGTCATCGGGGGGCTCAGTTACTTGTGTTCCACCGCCAAAGCAGAAGCTTTAGTACCTGGGGGCTTCTGTAATGTTATTCTCTTGCTGTGGGAGTGTAAGAAATTGTTTGCAATATGAATGAGAAAGAGAAGATTGAGAAAGCAGCAGCTGTGTAAACATGGGTTCGGACAGGTCTGGAGCAGATGGGGTGCTAGTATTTGAAGGTCTGGTTGGTAGGAGAGAAGAAGACCAGGGGAGGAGGCTTCGTCTTTGCTACCTTACACTCTTTGGTCAGATGAAGTGTTCCTCCAGACTGCAGATGCTAATTTAATCTCGACTCTTCTGTATGAGGAAAGAAGACTTCCTCTTGCATGAGAACTGGCTGATGGTTGTCTGACTAGAAATGAAAAGGAAATCTCCAGGTACGGCATGTTTTTTCACATTCCCTGTGCGAGTCTGTCTCATTCCACCAAAGAAGCTTGGTTATATTAACTTCCCCCAGTTGGATATGATTATTAAAGTACGGAGAAGGAGGTCAGGAGAAAGGAAATGTCCGCACTGCCTTTTGAGTAATGAAAAAGATCATATTTGGGTGCACGTTACTATATTGATCATGATGAGTCCAGGTGCAGGAAAAATGTGGAGAAAAAAAAAAGTCAAGGCTCTCTCAGGCATCTTTTTCCTCCTGCTGATTGCCAGAATAACTGTGACCACCACAGTGCACATTTTTCCTTTAATCATTTCCATGCATCTTGCAGGGATTGAGAAAATTGCTGTCATAAGTGGTACACAGACATATGCTGTTCTCTCCATGTTAAAGTAAACACAGAGGAAACTCACCCTCTTTTTTGTTTACCCTTCTTTTCCAGTCACCAAACAAATACAGAGAATTGGTTTTAATCAAAACATTGTGAAAAGTGCAAATGATTTTTGACCGAGCCTTCTCGTGCATAGTGATCCCATTTGAAACATATGACAGTAAGTAATGTATAGTATCTTTGTGTCTTCTAACTCCACAACCCACACAAACTTTTTCTTCATTTCCCTTTTTTTTTTTTTTTTTAAATTTCCCTTTCCCTGCCTTGCATCTGTGCAGTCTCTCATTTCCCCCCAGCCATGGCCATTAATTAGCACTCTCTTATTGGAAACAGATGACTTTTAATAAATTAGGGACATGTTTTGAATTGCTTTAATACTTCCATTCCAGTTCTTAAGCAGCAACATGAAAGCATTCCTCTGCCAGTTCAACCCGACGGCCAAAATTCACAGAGATTCGAGAGTGGCATGACAGCTGTGGACTCAAACACACACATAGGTCCTGAGTTATCCACACAGACCACTGACATTGTCTATGTTTTTTTTCCCAGGCGTTTTACCTTGTTTTGATAGCCAGACGGGCTGAATCATCAGACGCTACAACCTACTTTTACAATAATCTGCCCCTCCATCTAGTTCCCCATAACCATTTCAGAGTTTCAGATTAAGCCCAGGCCCAGTTACCATATCTTACCTTACCCCAGCTTTCCCTGGAGTCTACTCCTTCCAGACATTTTGTGGTTTCATCTCAAGTTCTCCACTTCAGGGAGATTTTCCTGATTAGTGTCACAGAGCTCCAGCGGATGAAATGGCAGAGATTTCCCCTCGTTCAGACTGGCAGGACTATAACCCCTGTGCAGCTAAATCCTTACGGCCTTCCATCATTTACATCTATAGGATTTGTCATGCATGGCTTGCACAGCTCTGGTCCTAACCAGGAGCAAAACAACTGCAACTCTAATCCTCTTTAAACAAGTCTCTTCCAATTTCTAGCAGTGTCTCACTTGCTTTCTTTAAGTTTCATTAAACTGGAGTCATATGCCCATTGCAGGTTTTGTTCTGTTTTTTGGGAGTTTTTTCTTGGCAAAATTCAGATGCAAGAACGTGAAAACGAATATGTGAGCTGGACGACCCAATCACAACCAGAGGCTTTTTGTGCTTCAGTGTTAATAAATGCAAACACACGGTCGAAGAGGCCGACCTCCAAAATACAAATTTGTTTTTTAATGTACCTCATAAATCCACTTCCTCTTTCCCACCTTATTCTGGACATCGATGACAAATCTATTTCTGTAAGAACTGACTCTGTACCCCATTTATTTTACTCTTAATCCACTTAATTTTTGCAAGTAAAATTGCCATATTAATGTCAAGCTCTCCTTTTGGCTGCTCACAGCGTAACTAATCTGTGTATGGCTGGTGTTCTGCTTCTGCACTCTGTCGCTTTCTCTGCCTTTTTCTTTTTTTTCTTGGGGTGAAAAACAGCTTTCATTTCAGAGGAGAGAAGCAGAGCATTGGGGGAACTCAGTCCTTTGAGTTTACCCAGTCTTTACTGTACTTGGTCACTAACAACACCCACTGAAACGCTTTTCTTCTCCTAATGAGACAGATAATTTTTTGGCTCAGGCTGAATGTGGGTACTCTTTTCTTACTGGCCACCTTTGGCTTCATGCTGTTGGCATTTTATAATACCACTAACCATGGGAATTAGCTTTAACTGCATAAGCCATTGACATTTGACTTGGTTTACAAAGCATTATAGAAGTTTCTCTGTTTCCGTACTTCTCCATTCTGCATGAATCAAGATCTCCCCACCAAAGTCACATCCACATGTTTCTGATTAAAGTAATTGAAGGGAAAGCTGTGTATTCTACACTAATTAAAGGTTTATATTAATTATCTTACCTCCTCTAGTGTAGCTACACCATCCAGAGGACATGGTTGTTATTTGTGGCTTCTTGGCTGCTTTTGGTGCTGGTGGCTGTAACCAGTGCTTCGTAAATCTTCCAGTGACAGACTCGCCTTATAATGACAGACAGCCAGTACCCAGTCATGTTTTTGTTTTTTTTGTTTTTTCAGCTGCTTTAATTTATATTGTTAAATTCCCAATAGATCAATCGTGGATATAAAAGTGATTACTTTCACAATGAATTATCACCAGATTGTGTTCTCATCATGTTTTGGGGTATTTTTTTCCCCATTTTGACCCAACTTTACTGAGCTTTAACCTCTCTCACCAGAGTTTTCAGTAAAAATGCTCCATTAAAACCATTGTTCACCACCTGACAAAAGCAATCCATCATAAGCAAAGAGACCACCCTAAAATTTCTGGACCTACACCCCACTGAAAACCTCTTCAGGGGAAAAAATGGATGGTGAAACAAAGCCTGGCTGCTTGCATTTTTGCATGAGGAGTGGCGTAAAACATAAAAATAAAACAATAAACCAGCCAATAACGATGTGAAACACTGATGGAGAGCATACCAAGACAGATGAAAGCTGGAAATCAGGGTTAATCCACCAAATATTTTTGATCTCCTCCTAAAATGAAACACTAACATGTTGTTTAAAAATGACTATGAAATTGTTTGATGTCTGCGAACACTGCATTTTTTTATTTTGACCCATTGTTTATGATTTTAATCAAATACATACCCATAAAAAGAAAGCCAGTGGTCTCTTAATTTTTTCCAGAGCTGCATATGCCATATTTTCCTTTATTTTGTTAGTTCAGGCTATATATAATGTATATATGAGCTGGTTTGCTAATAATAAAGCATGTAAACAGAGCTTCGGCGTGTTTACTCTAGTCTTCATGTCAAATATAGTTGGCATCTCCTCACTGTTTTCCCCGTAGCTGTGAGGACGGCTCGGGTCCTTCAGTGTGGACAGAACACATTCCTGCAGCCTCTTGTTTCCCGCCGCTGTGGAGAGGAACTTTAACTGCCCTGCATGGCATTTTACAAAAGAGGAACACACACTTTCAGTCGTTAACTTCCCCTTTTATTGCCTTAAAGTAGCCAGGAGAGAAAGGTGCCATGTGCAGGCTTTTTCGCTGGTTATTTCACACATATGGTAAAGTGATTTTGAGCAAACTGTGAATGAAACAAAAGGAAGTATTGTGAAGCGTAATCGTATAATTTCTACATTCTGATTTTAAGGAGGAACATAATGAGGAACATGGGGCACAATAGGAGGAATGGGCGTGGGACTACACAGTGTACCCGACCTCGGTTCATCCTCTCCTCACGTTCCTGATCATCATTCCTCCTGTTGGCAGCTCCACATCCCACACTAAACAAATATACAGCCCAGTTAGGTCCTGTTTTGCTTCCTCTTCCACCCCCACACATCCACCATCTCTGATGCCCTTGACTTTGTACTGAATGTCTATGATGCTAATTCTCTCAGGTTAGGATAATAAACATTGCACTGATGGGCCCAAACCTAAAAGGAGGCCACACTTCCTGTCTGCAGGATCTGGTCTGTGGGAGAAAGACCAGAGAATTGACAGAAAAAAATGGCCATGAAGACAAATTGAGAAGGGAGACAAAAGAAAGAATGCGGAAGAGAGTGGGTGTAAAAACAAGAGAGCAAAATATTGCAACAGCTGAAGAGAAAAGGAAGGTAAAATCTGACTTAAAAACCAGGACAGAGAGGAGAAACTCCTGTGTATATGTGTGTGTGTGTGTGTGTGTGTGTGTGTGTGTGTGTGTGTGTGTGTGTGTGTGTGTTATTGGTCATTACCTATGTGAAGGTTTCCATTTGCACACAAACAGTCTGATGAAGTTGCCATAAACAAGGTTTTTTTCATCTCCTTCTGTCTGCAGGACTTCCCAGTAACAACAACCGTTTTGTCTGAACAGAAACCCAGACATTTTATAGTCTATTGTTGAAACAGCAGTAGATTTGGCTGCTGATAAATTAATTATTGCCGCCACATTAAAGGTTTATATCAGCTTGATTATGCAAGAACTACTGCACCAATTTTCATGAAACGTGGCCAAGAATAAGATTCATAAGGACAGCGAAGCCCTGGTGGAGGTAAAACAGCTCAGATTGCTCTTTTATTTGGATTTTTTTTTTTTTTTTTATGCACAGAACAAAATCATGTTTCTGATTAAAATTCATACATTTACAGTCAAACATTCATTCTCTGCACAACGACTGTTATTTTTTAGGTTTAGGCGTTGGGTGTGATTTTTGATTTCAGTTTCGCTTTAGTTAGTTTTATGAACGTATAAGTAGATTTAGTTTGATTTTATTCAGAGGTGTTGTCCAGTTATTAGTGACCAGATTCACTTTAGTTTTTAGTATTATGAGGAAAACCTTTATTTAGAGCTGGACGAATGCATCAGTGTTTGTTTAAGGTCACAATTTACACAAATCCCTTTTATTCTTCTTGATATTTTCCATTAATATTGAGAAGGAAATAAAAACAATGCTGTTTTTCAACTGTTCAATTTTATTTCAATTTGAGTTGCATTGTTTCTTGTAGTTTTATTCAGTATTCATCCTTTGGAGAACTGTTCACATCAGAATACATATTTCACTACTTCATTTCAAGTTTCAGATCAAATCCAGTCCACTGCTCAGGCTTATGTTCTAAGATCTAGAGGGATCCAGATCACTGAGGATGTGGAAACATGGTTTTCAGTCTTTGCAGGACTGAGGAGAGCTCAACCATGTTGCAGGCTCTGTGCATGACTGCACACTGCCTCCCGCTTTCCTTCTGTCTTTCTGTCTTTCAGACATCTGGCTGCAAGCATCTTTAGGATTCCATCAATACCACAGCAAGGGGGAAAACCCCACAGTTGAAAAAGCAGCCTCAGCAGTCTGAGCCTGAGCCAACTCATATCGACTCCAACAACCTCTCAGTCATCTTGCAGAGTTCTCTGAGCTATAGATCAGACCCCTGCCAAGAGCAGAGGAGCCAGCAGAGAGAGGCTGAGGTGCATCGAGGGAGCTCATTTCTGTCCTAGTAAACCCCAGGGGGTCATTGGTCATTTGTGTGTGTGTGTGTGTGTGTGTGTGTGTGTGTGTGTGTGTGTGTGTGTGTGTGTGTGTGTGTGTGTGTGTGTGAACTACATTTAGGCAGTTCCAGCTGTTGGTCTTCATCTTGGCAATTAGCTGTAATCATCTCTCTGAGCTCTCTGGGTGTTCTAAGACACTTTCACACGCTGGCACTCCACCGGATATCCCTCATCAACAAATCTCAATCACACACCGACTTCTACCTGGAAACTAATATGCAGTAAACTTAGTCCCTGTACACACGGATAATGTTGAAAACATGGATATTCTTACACATGTGTGTGTAGGTGTGTGTGTGTGTGTGTGTGCTTGTGTGTGGTGGATGTTTGTAGCCAGGTCTCTCTGGGCCTCTTCCACTCACGGTTTGCACTCTGTTCAATCTTCACCATGTGTTGCACACATGTTCCCATCAGTCCTGTGAATCAGTCTTTGTCCAGAGCAGCATCCTTCAAAGCAGTTACTGTATTTCCTCTTGTTACAATCACCGCCCCCTTTTCCACCTGAATGAAAGCACCTTCACCCCTTCATGATGGACGGACTGTGTACATATTCACATACTCAACAAACATAAATCAGGCATTGAAATATCCTCACACACACAGAGAACTAAGGTAACCTCCTACCTATTTCAGGTCTACAGCACTGTGACTGATCCCTGTTACCAGGAGGGATTACTGGATAGTCCAGTCAGTTTGCCAGTGTGTGGGCATGGACGACTGCTGCTTAGGCCCACAGCTGCCGAGCAAACGTAGCTGAAAAAAACTGCTCTCGGTTTCCATAAACAAAGCTAAAACCCATTTGCATATAGTGAGGTAAGAATAAAACTGTAGAAACCAAGCGGTAGAATTGCTTACACATACCAACAGCCCAACAAAAAAAGAAGCTGAACATTCTTACATGGAACTAAACTGTCTTGTATGAAGAAAAAAAAAGTCTGCCAGTAGTAACTGAACTTTGAACTATGTAGTTGTGTGGGATATTACGCAAACCACGGTTTCAACTGATCCAAGCGGACATTTCCTCACCATCCCCTGTGGTGGTCATAAAAACAGAAATTATTTGTTTTTTTTGTTTGTTTGTTTGTTTGTTTGTTTGTTTGTTTTGTTTTGTGAAAAGGGGATCTCAGGTCATCCCCCTTTCTTAACCCATAAAGACCCAATGATACTTTTATGGCAGCTCCCAAATATTATTTTCTCTATATTTAAGTTATTTTAATTTTATTGTATTTTATCACTATTTATTGTAATATTATCTTCTTTATTTTGAGGGGTTTTTTTTCATTGGAAATCATGCATTTTCCTATATTTAATTTACTAATCATGTGGATGTTCATAAAAGCCCATAGTAAGCTCGAACATTTTATATGAAAATGGAGAAAACTGAAGAAAAAGTGACTTTTTAAGCAAAATATATCATGAACTGAATCAGTGTCATTGATCCAACTCTATGGGTTTTACTGGGGAATCAATGTTGTAGAAGATGACAGTGTTTCCATGGTAACGACAGAGCCTGTGAATGTCCAATTGGGTCATATCTGATGACCATGAAAAGATGACAAACTGTATTTTACATCAATTATTTATATTTTCTGATAGGATTAGTGGCTTTAAGGTTATGGAACATTCTACATCAGTTGTTGTTGGTTGCCAGTGCTGTTTGGGTCTTTATGGGTTAAACTTGTGCTTTCTTACTTGGTCCTGTCTCAGTGTCTGACAAAGAGGGTTTCATTTCAATACCAGCCAGCCAACATCATTACTGTGGTTTGAGAAAAATCTTTTAAACATTTGTTTTAGGTATAAAACTTTTTGCTGATTCTTGATCTGTGTTTCCACAGACTGCCTCATTCTGGTTCTCACTCATACCTTATCAGTCTGTGATATTTTACAAACCTTACTGCTCTAATGCACTTAATTTATATCTGGTGTTGACCCCTCAAAGTCTTAAAGCAATAACACACCAAAAATAAAATTAAGTCAGTCTCGGTCACCCCCAGAGTTAGAACAGTGAAACAAAAAAAAAAAAAGTTAAAATCCGTCCGGGCATTGTCCTGCTTTGGGAGCAGTGCTTTTAGCTTTAGCTTAGCACAGTTGCTGTAAACCAAGGGTGTCAGTTAGCATGTCCTCCTTAAAAAGTCACTGAGACATCTACATTTTTTTCTAAATATATCTTAGGAGCAGTGTGTTCAGAGCGAGTACAAATCATAATGCAAAATCGAATGGGGCTATTACCTGGGCGGATATTTACTTGGAACTATATTTGGCCTCATCACAGGCAAAGCACGGCTAGATAGGCGCAAAGTTCTTATGCAGCACCTTTTACTGTCTATGGCAGCACCAGAATCCCCATAAGTGAATTTCCGGTCAAATCTGGAACTTTGCGCCCATCTAGCCGTGCTTTGTCTGTGATAAGGCCGAGTATAAGTTCCAAGTAAATATCTGCCCAGGTAATAGCCTCGTTCGATTTTGCATTATGATTTGTATTTGTTCTGAACACACGGCTCCCAAGATATATTTAGAAAAAAATGTAGATGTCTTGGTCACTTTTTTTGGAGGACATGCTAACTGGAACCCTTGGTTTACAGAAACTGTGCTAAGCTAAAGCTAAAAGTGCTGCTCCCAAAGCAGGACAATGCCTGGACAGAGTTTAACCATTTTTTTTTTTTTTGTTTTTGTTTTGTTTCACTGTTCTAACTCTTGGGGTGACCGAGACTGACTTAATTTCCTGTTTGGGTGTCTTATTGCTTTAAAGTCTTGGTCTTCATCTCAGGTGTTCTGGTCTCTGTCATATCCTGGTTTGGGTTGAGGTGGTCTTGACAACAACACCATTGTAGGTTATCAAAAACACACTAATGAAATCAGATCCTCTAACATCCCCATAATACTACACTGGATTTTCAAAACCAGCTCAGCTGGAATAAACTACATGTATTTTCTTAAAATGGCATTACATTTCTAATGAAAAACACGCTTTACAAGATCATTTTTCTTTTTCGAGAAAGTAAGACTCATTTCCCAGAAACAAGGCCTTTTAACTTTCTTGAAATGTCTTCTTTGTGGATCATATATGTGTGACCATCCCTGCAGAGAACATTGATGTAATGACATGTAATCCCCAATACAAAAACATCAGCAGAGGCACCAATTAGGAACCAAAATTAGGAGCCCATGTTGGAACTAATAATATTCCCCAAGAAATGTAATCAATCTAGTCTTTCAGGATAGTATTCTAAACTCCACCAGAGGTCTGGAACAGATGCACTGACATACAGCGCAATGATTTTCTCAAGGACATTTAAGGCTGCTTGCTGACGTGGTGACATGAACCTGGTCTCCTTACACACATTGCAATATGATGCTAGTTACAATGTTGTAATTTGTCTGTCTACACATTATTAAAATGTAGCCTACTATATTAGTTACTGTTGATCAGCATTTACCCTCCTCCAGCACTAAACAGCCTCTTTAACCTGAGCTCCCTGTGAAGGTCCAGCTGTGTCATCCTAAACCCCACTCCCACACACCCACGCTCACTGATAGTGAACCACACAGATACAAACATATCAACGCTGCCCGCAGCAGACACTGACACACACACACACATGTACCGCTGACCCCTGGCCCTAGCGAAGCTCAGCACATTCTTGTGGGGCATGTTGACACCCTGGCAGGCTCTATGAGGAGGTTCTGGCATCAGGAGCATTTTGTTATTCCAACATTTCTTCTCTTGTGAATACGAACTCCCCCATCTCAGAGCCACAGACCAAATAAGAATTTAGCCAAATATTTCAGTTGCACCACATGCAACATTAGTGGATTTTGGAACTGTGAACTGAATGAATATATGTAATTATTTTTTTGGCTCAGTCGACTTCCCTGTCTGATACATTTATCATTGAAGACGCACATCTTCACCAAAGATGTGAAACTATCAACACGTACTGTCAAAAGATTCTCTGAATGGTCACGATAAGAAGCACATTCATATTCGACGCACAAGTGGTTAGTACAGTTTAAAAAAATACACATCAAATGACAGTTCATGTGGCTTAAATATTTTCCTAGTGAGCATTATTATTATTTATCATCGTTCATGGTTGTTTTTAGACTGTATGCCTTAAATCTCTTGATTTCTAGGACATAGAGTATCAGGGCCTTTTTTGGAAGAGAAAATGAGAGGAGGAAGACATCTTATTAATTTGCACTTTGAAAATAAACTCATAATGTCAGAAATAGTCAAGAACACAGATACAGTATTTACTAGCCTGGCAAGCCCGACTATGACATAAATACATAGTCTGGACACGATCCATAGACTGAGCTTAAGCGTACGGGTGGGATCAACGGCTGTCTGTCAAACTGCTC
>JAQQZY010014716.1:0-12330 GCA_030068375.1 Ostorhinchus rueppellii | reverse complement strand
TCCATCCATCCATCCATCCATCCATCCATCATCCATCCATCCATCCATCCATCCATCCATCCATCCATCCATCCATCACCCATCTATCCATCCATCATCCATCCGTCCATCCATCCATCCATCATCCATCCATCCATCCATCCATCCATCCATCCATCCATCACCACAAAAATGGTTCAAGTCTTTAGTGGTTAAACAGAACAGACACAGTAAGATATTTAAGAACAGGAGGAAATGATAATTACATTTACTTGATCAAATATTACATTTACCCATAAAGACCCAAACAGCCACTGGTGACACAAACCATCTACTGATATATAATACCTATTGATCCATTAATCCTATCAATACATGTAAGTAATTGGTGTAAAATACAGTTTGTCATCTTTTCGTGGTCATCAGATGTGACCCATTTGGAAGTGCAGAGGCTCTGTAGTTACCATGGAAACACTATCATCTTCTACAACTTTGATTCACAAGTAAAACCCATGGAGTTGGATCAATGACAGTGGATGGAGACACTGGGTTTATGTTCAGTTAATGAGATATTTGTTGAAAAAGTCACTTTTACCTCAGTTTTCTCTGCTTTATTTTTAGGTTTTATGAACATCTACATGACCGGCAAATTATATATAGTAAAATATCTGATTTTCACTGAAGAAATGCAAAATATAGAGGAAAATATATAATAAATAGAGATGAATCACTTAAAAGGGAAGGTTAAAGTGAGAGAAAATTTAATTAGGGAGCTGCCACCAAAGTAACACTGGGTCTTTATGGGTTAAATAAGAAACACATCTGACAGATAGTCAAATAAAATAAAAGGATCTCAAATTTAATCTAAAACGGACACCTTTTGTAGGTTGTGTGTTCTCCTTCTGGTCCTGGTCAGTACACCTGCTGTTCTGAATCATCTGTAGCTTGTTTATATCTTCCTCTTGTAGAACAGAGACAATAGTATTAGAGTTATCAAACCTGCTGCTGATAAAAGCAGACGTATAAGCCTTTCAGTGTCTGTCTGGGACAGGGCTGCACTTTAGCAATATTTATAAGTGGTGAAAAGCATTAGTGACATTAAACGGATTTAATGAGAACAAATGAAGAGCATCCATCGGCGTCAGAACAGCACAAACAGGCATTTTTTTTCTAAGCCATTAAGAGATTTTGGACAAAAGATTTTAGGGATAATTATTATTTTTCAGCCTTTTATATCATTGCATCTTATACTTTCTAGACTGGTAATATTTGGAACCAATACACAGAACATCTGCTGTACAAATAAAAATTATACCTTAAATTTGATATATCTACACCAAAGATTTCTGGCTGTCAGAACACTTTATGGGTATAAATCAAATTAAAGTAGTAGAATTCCGGATTCCTGATGTGGCGGCGGCACATACTCAAAGTGCATTTATTTAATCTATTATCAGATGTTTGAGAAAATACACTGAAAATAGTAATAATAATAAACTGTAAATACCTGCTGCGATAATTGGTTTATCCTTGAACTTTTACTACAACCAAAATGTTACACGTTATTTGTTAAATTTTTTTTTTTTTTTTCCATTTTCCCCCCAGTGAGACCGCTTATTAATTTGCTCTAGGTGGATTTGTTGTTGTTTTTCTGTTTACTCTTATAAGAATCGAGGTAACCATGTATAGTGATTGGTGCTATACAGTGATGGAAAAAAGTATTTGGACACCCTCAAAATATTACACAATCTCAAATATTGTCAAAAATATTTCTGTAAAAGTCTGTTTTTGTGTTTCAAAAGGTGCAGCTGCACGGGACAGAAAAAAAAAAAGCTTTTTTTTTGGTTTATTATTAACAAGAAAAAATACTAAACGACCTTTTTGACTGCTTCAACATGTCATGGCTTGGATGTTTTTCATGATTTTGCTGAAACATCCTGTTTTGACCTCGATAGAACAGAGCATGTGCAGAAGGACGCGTGTGGATTTGGAGAATGGAACAATACTCAGCAGAGTTCAGTGACTTTACAGTGATTCTTAATGCAATATATCATCACTTTACTAAAATAATTACCTTACTTTTTGCAGATTTTTCAGGAAAAACAAAAAAACTTGAGCAGAAATTAAATAGTGAAGGTGGTTTAGGAAGGTGATAATATCTCAAATGTATGGAGTGTCCAAAAACACTTTTCCACAACTATACAAGTAAAAGTGAATTTACTTTCTATAATTCTCTGCTTCCTCCTGCTTTCAGATGTTCACTAGACGCCGTCCTCCTGGCTGGTCTCCACTCAGAAACCTTCTGTTTAACTGCATCACGTCCACTTCACCTTCACTTTCACCTTCACCTTCGCCCGCACCTTCATCCTTACCTTCACCAAACCCCTCCCAGGTTACAGTGAAGGAGGAGTCATCTGAGGAGGACACAGGAACCCCCAATCCCACCGCCTCCTCAGACTCCCCCTTCCACTGCCCATCCAAACCCTGGAAACCCTTCAACCCGGTGCACTCTGAGCCCGAAGTCCCTACTAAAGGACCAGTGGAGTCCACCCCCCAGCACAATGGGAGTTTTACTGATTTAGACCTGCTGGGTTAAACCACATTTTATCAACTCTAACCCGACAGATTGTTTAGCTCGTCATCGTAGTGGGTCAGATAGAAAGCTTTGAGTTAAAAGTCATACAAACAGGGTTTAGTTAATGACATAATCGGGTTTGAAGGGGATAAAAGTGAAAACGGCCCATTTTTGAGGACATGCACGTCCTCTGAAAGCACTGAAAAAGGGACTGTGATGCCAGCGCTAAATTTTATTGCTCGTTAAGCAGAGTCAGTTTCATTTAGGAAAGAGCTCAGTGTAAAGCTGAGATCTCGGTTAAAGAATCACACACTACAGTGAAATAAAGTTCTTGCTGTACATCCTGGTTTTACGCCTGAAAATAAATTAAACTGACAAATGATGACTCAAGTGTTTTCTTTCAGGAAAGGATATTCAACTGTAATCAGAAAACAGATGAGGATTTCCCATGACAGTATCCTTTGACTCCTGATGAATACTTTTGTAACCGCTGCTATTTTTTCAGGCCTATTAATTTTGTGTTTAACAAAATAAATCATATTCCCTTAACAGATGACCTGAAAACTATCGAATGACGCACAAAGTCCAGGAAAAGAAAGACATCCCCCTCTTAGGAATCCACCGAGTCAAATTTAGATCAGATTCAGAAAGATGTTGGTAAAAAGTCTGCAAAAATAAAACCCCGGCCTGCTGTATTGTCAGTCCAACTGCTGTTGGTGTAAGAGCAAACAAAGGTGAATGTTTAACAAATTTATTTGTACATCTTCATAGAACACTCAAGGACCAGTCAGTCAGTCTGGCTACAACTTTTACTCTGTCACCAAAAGGAGCCGAAATGAAACACAATATACATTTTATAAATAAAAACATAGGTTATGATGATGAATTTATCTGAGAAAGTGTTCCTACAGGGAGCAAACTTAAGGCATTAATTTATAAACATCTGTATGGCTGCTTAGCAGACTAAGTAAAAAAAAAACACAAAAACAAGGTAGCAAGAAGAATATTCATCTTTACCCAATCTCATGCAGGTAGGCTGTGAAAAACAATACATTGGCCCGTTGTACATTCATATAGTTTAAAATTGAAACAGCCTGTTGAGGAAATATAGAAGAGCAATGATGTAGTGCATATAGAAAAGAACATGAAAGCACAGACTGGTCAGCCTGACGCCGTCTCTGATCACTAATGGATCAATAATCAGTTTGATTTGTGAGTTTTTCCTCAACATTCAGTCTGTTTAAAGCCCCTGTAAAGACTTTCTAAGAAAAACAAATTGGCTGTTGGTTTGAAAACATTTCTAAACACATCCCAGGGAGAAAGAAAGAATTATCACACATGAGCTGGATGCAATAAACACCTGAAAGAACGGAGCCAGTGAACAAACAGAAACAGTGACAAATACACGAATATTACACACTTTACAAAGGTAGTATTTTCTGCATGGATATTGCATTGGGGCTTTTGTTATTGTGTCCACTGGCTCTAAAATAATAATTATAATAACAATAATAATAAAAAAAGATAATAGCTCATGTTGTGATTGCATTAGCAAAACTTGTTCTTTCTCATTCTGGAAATCAATCAGTATTTCTTTCTTTTCACAGATATGGGATTCAGTTGAGGCTCATTCATTGCATACAGCCAGACCAGCTTGTTTAAGAAACGGTTAACACATCCTCTGATGAGCAGGGGGGTTTTTTTGTTGTTTTTTTTTTTAAGCAGTTTTATCATGAAAGCAACAGGTACCAACTGAGTACCCAGAGAAGGAAAAACATCATCTACAGCAGCGTTTCTGTACCAGCGCCAATGATGTGGGCCAGAAAAACTGTGAAGAAATGTGTGAGAACTGTCGCTTAGTTGCTGGCTGTATTGGTATGATTCTGCTAAATCACAAAACATTCATCTTTCAAGAGTTTAGATAGTGATACTCCAGCTCTCACGGCAGCTGATCCTTAGAGATTTGGCCACAAGCACAACTTTAGTCCTTCACTATGAGTATTTGTCTTCACTCTGAAATGTAGGACTGTGGCATCAAGAAAATTTACCGCTCGATTCAAACAATTCAACACACAAAACACACACACACATATATAACCTCAGTATTAAATCGACACTGCACTCAGTTTTTAAACCACCAAAATACACCTGTGGTTCCAATTTAGGACGTTTCAAGTAAAACATTTACAACTGATGTATGAAAAAAAGTTCTCCATGTTCATCTCATTTAGGTCGTCTTACAAATGTTGCAAAAACTTCAGCATATTTTTCTTCTCTGGCACAGACTGGCCAGTTGAAAAAAACAAAAAAAAAACCCAAAAGAATAAAGGCTTACAAAATATTTAGAGACACTATCACTGCAACAGTTAGTGTCGTCACACACAGACACATGAACATACATAATGTGGCTTTTCATTGGGGCCTGCCAATGAATGTCTGCAACCTGTACAGAAAGACAAGAAATGCATATGGTCACCCACAGACACGCACATCATCAGCTCAAGGAGGATACGTGAGAAAGGTTATTAAAGATAAAGCTAACAACACTACAGGTTTGTCACACATGAAGCCTACCATAGAAAAGGAGGTTAAAGACTGTAACTTTACATACATACTGCTTAATGCTGCTTCTGTACATATGTACTGGTTATGCTGCTTGAGAAACATGCACACTAGGCTAACTTTCTTCTTACAGCGTCCTTCGGGACAAAAAGGCATTGAGAACTACTTTTTTTTTTTTTGAAGTGCATACACCGACCCTTTTGTTTATTTCTTTTTTTAAAAGTCTGTAGCTGATTGGTTTTACTGCGTGATGCAAATCCAGCGTTAGCTTTTTGACTTGTAAAAAAGAGCCTATGTTTTATCGCACTGCATCTGACGTTAGAAAGAACGCAAAACTGATACTGAAACAAAAAAAAAAAGGAAAGGAGTGCACATAAGATCCACGTTAGCAATGACATACATTCTAGCCATTAATGGAATTAGGACAAACACATCAGAACAGACCACAACTTTGGCTTTTCAATACAATCAACTGAACAGGGTTAGTGCAGACTCTTTTCTGTTGACAGATGGAGCTTTATACTGTTGTTAATCCAGGTAAGAACAGATCGAAATACTGTATTAGACTGAGTGAATGGTAAAAAGGGTTATGATGCTGCTCTGAGGCACCTTTTCTTTAAAGTATTACATTCTCTCTTCAACAGAGCATAAGTTCAAGTGGTATTTAATAGTGAAATCCATTGCTAAATGCATTCAGAGGGCTGCAGGGTAATAATTACAGCTTTAACTTGAATTTTGAGACTCCAGACAGCTATAATCATGCTTTCGGCTGTTTAAAAGTGTTTCTGTTGGGTAAAAATCCTAGACATCCAGGCCTCGAAGGAGAAGGTGCAGAAAATGTCTGTGTTTGTGCCTGGCAGCTACAACAATAGCTCGAAACTGCCGGGGTTAAGCACCCAGTGAAAGATGTTTTGGATAAAAATACTCGTGAAATGGTTCATAAACACTTCTGTGTCGACATTTAACAACTAAAACATGCCATAAATCACCAACTTAACAGTCACAAATATAAATGATAAACAATGAAGTTCAAATTGAGTTTTTCCTTTTTCAACTGCATCAACAGTTTTGCCATGATTCTCTCAGAAATGTGCAGCGTTGTGGAGTGTTGTGCTGTGACGCCAAGGCATTTTCTCAACAGGAAAACGCGACATTCCCCTGGGCCTCTGCTTGCTGGCAAAACAGACAAACAAACAGAGGCTTAAAATAGGTCCCATTAGTCATAAAGTGTGAGACTGGCACTTTCACTCTTGCAATTTGACATCCCGAAACAAATTAAACTCCCAGGTAGGTCTGCAAACTCGCCACTAAAAAAAAACAACAAACAAAGCTACTGTTACCATCAAATGAGATGTTTGACTTAAAAGTGACCAAAAAAAAGGCATCAGCAGTTCTAAATTGACGAATGTGAGTACAAATCGAGAAGAAAAGTAGGGAGGTGGTTGCACTTATTGTAGTCAGAAGAAGCTGCAAACACGTGAACACAAATAAAAAAAAAAAAAAAAAAAAATCACGTCAAATATATTTACATAACCAACCAGTTTCTGAAGGGATGGATTAAGGGTTTAGCTACTGTACAACCTGAAAGAAACTAGATACATAAATAAATTTAAAAAGTCATAATAAATCTGTATATTATTCTAAGTGCTGTTTTTCGATGGAGAGGCATCATCACCCTGAAGTTTTTTCAAGAGTCTAAAGCTGCATCACCAATAAGTGTTCCCAAAGGTGGAGTGCTGATTTATTGAGGCTGAAGGAGTGTATGGCTATGTAAGAAAGAACTCAAATGCATACTTTTGGAGTCTTGAAATCGCCTCGAAGGCAGGTTACAAAAAAGGAGGAGGAGACGTGGGAAAACCGACACCAAGCAGCTCAGATGGGGCAACTTCACCACAAAGATGGTGGAAGACTGTGGGTGGAAGTCCAGCATATTTTCTGTACAACGAGCTCAGGTAATTTGGATGGCTCCTCTCGTGCTCTTTGTCCTTCCAGCAGAAAAAGATGAAATACATTTCCAGATGTCTCCTCTCCTTTAGAGCCACATTGCAGCACTAATAAAGCAGCATATCTTTTCACTGTTTTGTCCAATTTGTTTTTTCCGTAGTGAGCAGCAGCTGGGTAAGGGGTGAGATTTCCTTGGCTGGACAGTTTTATTTCCTGTTAGAATTTAGAAAAACAAAACAAACAAAAAAAAAACAAAAAAAAATAAGGGAAGCATTGTAGTCAGCCAAGAAGGGCACATCATCAGGACGTGAGCATTTTGAACAAGCACATGGAGAAGAAGAAAATGCCAAAATATCACTGAGCAGTTCTTGGTGTTTGCTGAGAACTGAAGATGGGATGGTCTAATGCTGCCTGGTTGACACGTCAACAGAGTAACAAAGATTCCAGGGTGGGACGGGTGGTGTTTTTGTTTGTGTGCAGTAGATCAATTTAGTGCATGCTGTCTAATTGTGTGGAATATCCAGTCCATCTTGGTGGTCCATCCTCCATGATGAGCGTCGTTCATCTGCTTCATAAAGTAGTCCAATGCCTCCTGCAAATGGAGTACAACCACACAAACGCAGAAATATTACAAGATGAAAGTAAAAGACCCCAAAATCCATATCTATCAATCAATCACATTTTATTTATATAGCACCGAATCATCACAAAAGCTATCTCATGACACTTTACACATAGAGCCAGCCAAAACCAGACTCAAGCCAATTTACTGAAACCCAACAGAATCCTCCAGAAGCAAACACTTAGTGACAGTGGTGAGGAAAAAGAGAGAGAGAGAGAGAGAGAGAGAGAGAAAGAAAGAGAAAAAGAGAGAGCGAGAGAGAGAGAGAGAGAGCGCCTGGGGGAGAAGAGGGGTAAGTAGGGGGAGACAGATGGATGCAACTGATGCACAGGAAATTGAACTTGTACTGCCAAAAAGTAGACGTATTTACTAATAACGTAACAAAACGTAATATATTTTCACTCTTTTGTGTAATGACTCCTGTACTTTACAACAATAAACAGAATCAAAGCAATGTGTAATAAATTTTCTCATATTTTTAAACATATGATTATATATTTTTGTTCTGTACGGTTGGCAGTTCAAACAGCTGCACTTGGGGAAAAATGAAGCTTTTTTTTAATCCTTTTACACAGGACCACTGCTGTATTGAACCCTGTTAGATACAAAAGCACAGATGGACTTTTAACAGGATCTACCCAACGCTAGCTGTATTAGCCAGATAAATATGATGCAAAGCTCATCTTGTTACCGCTTCTACGTCACTATTTTAGTCAACTAACACAACTGAAAGTCAGCTATTATATTGGTCTATCTTACTATTTGAGGAGTACAATTTAACAGAATTATTAAAAGTATTACATATACATAAGAATACATCATTTTCTGTTGGTTGTTGCATAAAGCCCTGTATTAGATTACCTTTTCATCATAAAGTTCAACTCCCCGTTTTGTAATAACGATTGCTAAATGTGTTTATACGATCCAAGGAAGAAGAGTGTTTAAACATAAGAGCATTAGAAAGGACACCGTCTAGACAAAAAAAAAAAAATCATACCTGGATTCAGTTAAACCTATGAGTAAGTTCTTCGCATTAGATAACTATTGCAGTGATTAAGATGTTTTAGCTGGAAACATATTCTTTAATGCAGTGAGTAGCTTCTCATTTATTAAAATTGATTTTTGTTTGATAGAGAGGATAAAGACTGGACTGTGTTCAATGTAAAAAAGGTCATGTGGTCGGATGAGTCGACAATGATCCCGTTCCAGAGTGATGGTAGAGGAGGATGAAAAGAGGTGAATGAAGAGATTACCCATCATGCCTCGTGTCTACAGTCCATGCATGTGGGGCAGTTTTATGATCTGAGATGTGCCATAACAAAACTTAAAAGGCAGTCAAATATATAGTGAAATATTAGAGTGGTGTTATTTTGGCCATGGTTTGTATGTGTTATTACCTGACATAATATTTTAACATAATGCAGTGTTACAAAACCAAATATGAGCCAATGTAGCGTACCCTTGCACAGGTTATCATTATTCATATACCATCTATGACAGATTAAAAGAGCAGACAAGAAAACTAAAAAGTTAAGCTCTGCCAACTGGAACAAAAGGCTTGAACATGGAATTGAGATCGCAACTGACATGTGAACAGACGGCCTCAATCTGTGTGTAAACTGAGGAAAAAGCAGCCGCTCTGTGGCCCATTCTGGTTGATGGGAGTTGAATGTGGCTTTCATGTTCTGTTGGGCTCAGTTCGGATGAATGCAGGCGTTAAAACACCCCGACACATTATGTCACTAATACACAACAACAAAATTACAACACAGAAAAAGGTGAGGATAAGCAGACCTGCTCAGTTTTCTCCAGGGCCAGTGTCTTCCTAATGTAGGCAATGTCATCAAATGACTGCAGCTCAGGCATGCCAGAGCCCAGCATCATGGAGAACAGGTTGATGAACAGGTTAGCATGTTGTCGTATCGCCAGATAGGCTTTGTAGCACATTTCCTGGAACCTGGAATGAGAAGGAAAAGAAAACTAAGAAAGAAAACGGACACTTTGACCCATGTACTTGTTTCTGGACCATCTGTAGTGCATACAAGACAGCTTTCATTGCTGCTTGGATTGATGCTAACAAAGACAGAAAAGGAAGATACTGTAAGATGCTACTGAACCTCTCAAACTCTTTGGTCTTTGCACACTCCTGGGAACCCTTGCTGATAACGATGAGGAAGTCTTGTGTCAGTACGAAGGGCACTCGCTCTCTCTTATAGCCAAATTTCTTCTTCTTATGATCCAGGAAATGGCCAAAATCTATATGAAACAGCTAGAAAAGAGCAAAACAAAATTTAACGTCTTGTTCCCTTTACACACATATTTGTATTATTTATTTGTTAACAGCATATTTTAAGTCCAAATTATACACAAAAGTTGTTCCAGAAAACAGAAGAAATCCCTGTTAAGTGTCCATATTATATTGAAACTTTAAGCACCAAAGTTGCAATATTGTCACAAGCAACAAAACTGTATAAAACAGACAGCTTTTTGAAATCTTGATATCAATTTTGAATAGGTTTATAAAAAACCCCAACAACTCGGTGCCTAAAGGTTAAAAAACTTGCACGGATAATAACTGACTGCTCTGTATTTGTTTCCATAGTCACCTGTCCATCATCTTTGACCATAATGTTGCTATTGTGCCTGTCTCCAATGCCAAGGATAAAGGTAGCTACACAGTAGCCAGCACAGGACCTTGTAAAGAGATCCACAGCCATGTCATACCTGCAAACGTACAGACACACAAGCAATGAGGGCATTGGGTTGGGTTTTTTTTTTTTTAATATCGTAAAAAAAATTCAAAACGAAAGTGTTTAGTATGGGAAATGTAAGTGCCAGTGTCTCACTGTCTGACTACCAGACAAGACATGTTTCAGGCCTCACGGTCACAGTACTCTAATGGGCTGTATTTATTCTCCACCTAATGATGCAGAGATGCTATGAAACTAATGTCTACTCACATTTCGCCCTTGTTCTTGTCCTTGAGCCACTGATGCAGAGTGTTTGAATTAAACTGCAGGGCTCCCTTCAAGCCTCCTTTACACTGAATTTGCATGATTGTGTGGGAGCTGCGAACCACCTCAATGAGTCCCACACAATCTCCTAATGACAGACAGCCGTAGGGCAGCATCCTGGAAACACACACAAAAAACAAGATTTCTCAGCCCCACACAATGAACTAGAAAAGACAAAAAGAAGAGAAACTGAACAACAACGACACAGAAATAGAGGAGGTAATTAAAGACAATGAAAAGGCTGTACCGTAAGTCCAACCCTTGATTCTGCCAAATGTTCTCCATGATTTTAATAATCTGCAGAGTCAGCATGTCCTGACGCAAGTCTGCGACACAGACACACAACAGAGACGGTTACAACAAATAAGAGCATAGCATTGACAGTTCATGAATATGCAAAACACATGGAAGAGTAAGATTTCCATTAACAGAGGACACAGTTACCCAGTCTGTCTCAAATTTACAGATTAACTGGGAAAGGTTTAGAACAATCTGAGAGCACAAAAATAAGAGGGAGTGAAGTTCTTCTCCCAAGTAAACAGTTTAAAAGTCTTACAGTCACATATGGCAGTAGGAGTGAGTGACAAAACAATCCAATATGTTAATCTTATCTAACAAAGCCAATACTTCACAACACAAAGCAACACAATTTATGAGCAGCGAGGACTAAGTAAATCAAAGAATTCCCATGTCTTCACCACCTGGTCCTCAGTGGGTTAGATTACTCATTTTAATTGTCTCTATGTTTTCTGAAGTCATAACTGAACCATTTTAGCATCCAGGTTTTTGTTCTGTTAAGACAATGGAGGAACACAAATAAATGAACAGAGACTAATTCACAATTTTTTAATCTTGCACTGCAGCTTATTTTGATTTATTATTTCAGGGTTTGCCACAGATTTTTTTTTTTTAACACATACAGAAATCTCTGCATGTTTCTCTTTTCTCTACAGAAGAAATCTTGATTAAAAAAAGCAGTAGGAGGATCAAACCTCTTATGCGTGTGTGTGTGTCTGTTTGTGTGTTACCATCTCCATTTTTGAAGATGATCTCGTTGTTCTGAAAGAGCAGCTCAGACATTATGTCAGGATTCTCCCAGTTCAACCACAAAGGCCTCTTTGCTGATGACATGATTCTGCATTCATCTAACCTGCACAGAAATAATTCCAAAGTATTAAAAATATCCATTCCTTTCTTGCATCCACTTGCACTACTGCATACATAAAGATATACATCTGAATTTGTTCCTTACCTCAGGTTTCCCAGTTGATGTGCAGGGTTTAGGGGAGAGGTGAAGTTCTGCAGGGCATCCATGTAATCTGGTCTCTTCATCTGGTCTACGAGAAACCGCATCTGGACCTCCACAACAAACACACAACCACATAAACGCAAATATTTGCACAAACTAGTCCCTATACAACTACCTTAGTTTCTACAGCGCCTTTTTCACCACAGGAACTTTAAACTTATCTAGGATTTTGAAAAACCTGGCCATTGGGCTGCTCAATTATGCAAAAAATTAATATCCTGATTATTTTGGTCAATATTCAAATCATGATTATTCAAACAATTAATTTTGAGTTTCACAATGCATTTATTCAGCATTTCTCTCTCTCAAAAAACACTGTTATTGA
>JAQQZY010014604.1:0-12337 GCA_030068375.1 Ostorhinchus rueppellii | reverse complement strand
AGGTTTTTAATTTTAAAAACTGGGTGGAAGACCGTAATTTAAATGGTCATATCTTGAAAACCATCCAACATATGACTCTGACAAAGGGATCATGTTAAAGCTTATTTCCTCTTCCTTCTATTGATACCCAAATCTCAATTTTGAAATTTGGATCATTGTGACTCATTTTGCTGGATCAGGTCACATATGGAGGTCATCTGGTCTCAGTGTGTGACACAAGAAAAACCTTTAAATCCATGCGTGAGCCTCTGGAACACTGACATGACAAGACACTCATCTACAGTGATTTCAATGAGGTACAGGTCGGATAAATGCGACCTTGCAGTTCAGACTGACATCACATAATACACACAATCACAAAATATCAGATATGTATCAGATTTAGGAGCACATATGAAAGTGGTCTGGGTCAGATTAGTGCTGTTCACACTGTCTTTAACGGGTCACATACAGGTCAAATAGAAGGCAAAAATCTGATTTGGGCCACATTTGGCTGCAGCCTTTGTCGTGGACAGAACCACTGGAACTAAAACACTGGTATGACCATCAGTGTTTCCATGTATGACATTTCTAAACCAGTTATTACAAAGTGAATACATCAAATCCTTCCTTCAAATACCTGGACAAAGGACCTCTATGAGCTTATGTTTGTTACAGGTCGACTCAGAATGAGTTGAATTTTCACAGCTCCATCAGAGACAGTGTGCACCAAAGCACTGAGCCATGCTCCGTTGGCTTTATTGCAAACATTAATGCATGTCTACATGAGAGCACATGTTCTGGAAAATCTGCTGAGATGATATGTTCGTGTTAATCATGAGGATTTTGTTGATTGACACGTTTCATCATCAGGCTTTAACACAACTTCACATGGTTGTAAAAACCAAAACATCATCATCACGTCAGCAGCGTGTTCAGATGTGGACACCCGCTTAAAAACAAAAAGAGTTTATGTGTCATCTTAAATTTAAAAGGGAAGTGGACTCTGTTTGTGTGTGTGTGTGTGTGTGTGTGTGTGTGTGTGTGTGTGTGTGTCTCAGGCATCACACTAAATCCATACAGAGCTGACTGCTGCAGTTTGTCATAATTATGTATTTTTGGCCTAGAAACAGACGACTGAAAACCGTACGTCGATGGGACCAATGTTTTCGGAAATGGAAAACAATAGACGTACAATCACGTTGCTATGGCCAGAATCAGGTCAACACTTTGGTGGTGACTGCAGGACAAACATGGACCGTATACATGAATACACAACAAATATCTGTGCTGGGGGACCAGGACGTTGCTCCTCAGGGTCGCCCCCCCCCCACACACACACTTTCACATCCCACCCTCAGAACCAACAACAATGGATCTAGAACCTAGTCTATCTAGAACTAGAATCTAGAACTAGTCCAGGATCTAGAACCCGTGGGTCCCCATCGGTCAACGCCCTAGTTTTAGCATACTGAAACAATATCCCCCTGCCCCATGGGTGAGACCCTCACCAGGCTCCTCCTGGCTCCGCCTCTGCGCCTCCCGCTCCTCTCTCAGCTGGTCCTCCTTCAAACGGGGTCGACCTTCCTGGTCCCGAGGAATGATGGGTCCATGGAAAGGACACTGGAGGAGACATGGTCCTGGTCAGATCCAGGAAGCACACAGACATGGAGGCATGTGGACTCGAGTCTTACCTTGAGCCGGTCCTGTCTCTGACACAGCCTCCCGTCACCCAGGGGGGCGCCACAGTGGTGGGTGACTGGACTGAAGCTTCCAGGGAAGGAGATGTATCTGCTCCTGCTCTCTGCTTCCAGCTCCTTGTTCTCCACCTCCTCCTCCACCTCTATGGGCACCCAAAACTGATGTTGAGACGTCGACCTGCACCAGGAAGTAACATGAAGGGCTTGTGTGTGTGGAAGAGTGTATGAGTGTCATGGGATCTAGTAAAGAAAATCAAAGAGTGTGTTACTTGATGATCTTGCCGGCATTGGGCTGATCCTGGCCCCAGTAGTAAAGATCCAAACCGAACGGTACCACAGGTGCACTGGGGTCATTCTCGGCAGAGGCTATCTTAGCTGGACTGGGGCCTGAGGAGCTGAGACAAAGCACACACGACAGTGAAACCTTCAGAGCAACAGTGAAGACACAAAAGATCACATGGGTTCTGCATAGTTTGGACAGAGGAGGGAGGATGGACAGCAGCTTTTTAAACACTTTGCCATGAACATTCAAATGTTTTTTCTACAGTGAAGTTATAAAATAAATAAAAACTGGAAAATTATTCCAGTCAGACTATGAATATAGTTTTATTTTCAGTACCTTGGGCTGTCTGAGCAATCTGAGATGATCATTTAAATAACTGTAATTAACAATACGCACTCATTTCATTCATTTATTCATTTTCTGAACCGCTTAGTTCTGAAGAGGGATGTAGAGGTGGTGGAGCCTGTCCTGGGTACCAGTGGGTGGAGGTGGGCTACACCCTGGATATGTAAAGACTAACAAACATTCATTCTCACGTTTTTGGACAATGGGAAGAAGATGGAACATCCAAACAGAAACCATGCAGACACAGGAAGAACATGCAAACTCCACCCACCCAGGCCACTGCCCCCCCCCAAGTGAAGTGACCCACATGGATTACAGAGGTCCTGAAGTGACCCACGTGGACTACAGAGGTCCTGAAGCGACCCACGTGGACTACAGAGGTCCTGAAGCGACCCACGTGGACTACAGAGGTCCTGAAGTGACCCATGTGGACTACAGAGGTCCTGAAGTGACCCTTGTGGACTACAGAGGTCCTGAAGTGACCCACGTGGACTACAGAGGTCCTGAAGTGACCCATGTGGACTACAGAGGTCCTGAGTTGACCCACATGGACTACAGAGGTCCTGAAGTGACCCACGTGGACTGCAGAGGTCCTGACGCAACACATGACCATGCAGACACACACTGTGTTTATCAAAGTAACACTCCTGGGACGCAGAATTGTGACATTTGGTCGTATAAATGTGACCTGGCCGTTCAGACTGAAGTCTAATTATAAAATATCAGATCCGTATTGGATTTAGGACCACATATGAAAGCGGTCTGGGTCGGATTTGAGCTGTTCAAACTGTCTTTAACAGATCTGATACGGGTCACATATGGGCAGAAAAAATCAGATTTGGGCCACATTTACCTGCATCTGAACGGAGTTTAAGTGTCTGTTCTCTAAAGTTAAGCCTAGTGTAAGTCTAGGAATAGTTTAACTGTGCACATACAGCTACTTTAATGCCTTGGGTTAAAAAAAACCTAAATATTCAGTGTGATTGTGTGCAGTCTGTTCAATTCATTCATTCATCTTCTGAACCGCTTTGTGTTTGACAGGGTGGTAGGGGGGTGGAGCCTATCCCAGCTGTCTATGGGTGAAGGCGGGGTTCACCCTGGACCTGTCACCAGTTCATCACAGAGCGACATATGCAGACGAACAACCAATCACTGTCACATTCACACCTACGGGCTATTTAGATGAACTATTTAACCTTTATGCGTTTGGATGGTGGGAGGAAGCTGGAAAACCCAGAGAACCTACACAAACACAGGGAGAACATGCAAACTCCACACAAAGCCTCCACCTTCGACTGGTGTTGGAATGGAACCCAGGACCTTCTGTCTGTGAGGGACAAGTGCTATCCACCACCAGTCTGTACGACTTTTTCTCTACTGTGTTTTGAATAGATTTGATATAAGAAGAGGACTTGGCAAAATATTAAGCAAGCACTGCTACTGAGCAAATTTAATGACCCTCACAAGCTTTTACTGTTTAATATCTAGTTTTTAGAGCATGTGCACTTATTTTGAGGACAGAGGTACTTTACCAGAGCTACTGACATCAACAATCCACGAGTTAAAATCTTTAGAGGGAGAAGTTGAGGTTTCGATCATGTACTTCATGACTTTTCTAAATTCCGAGTCAGCAGAGGTAATAATCTCGCAGCAGCATGTCGGTCGAACAGGATGGGTTGAAATTTGATTTAAAAAATAGTCAGTCTACAACTGGATAACATTGCAAGGCTGTGCAGAATTCATGGGGACTGACTAATTCCTGGCAGAGCTGATGAGGTTAGTGGAGTGTGGTGCCAGCAGAGGGGACCTGCTACCTGGTCTCTGTGGGAAGGGGGAGTGTTTGTCTGAGGACGCGCAGTGTTGCTGCTGCAGATGTTGGATCTTGCTCTTCTTCCATGAGTCGTTTCAGTCGCCTGGAGGAGGAGCAGGATACAGGGGGTGCAGGTGGCGGTCTCTTAGCTGGAGGTGTTTTCGGGGCTGGTGCTGTTGAGGTGGAAGGAGAAGGATCCAAACCTGCCAGAAGGAAAACAACACACAACACTAAATGAATGACACCGTGTTTCTGCACGAGCTCCCCACAGCGTATCAGAAATATTTTGACATTAAACCAAGGAGAACATTTGGAGTCATTATTTATGTTATATTGTTTGTATATTATTATATATAGTATAGTATATATATTATTGTACCTGTTTTAATTTGTTGTTGTTTGTAATTGTACAGATTCTATGTTTTTAATCTATTTCTGTATTTTAGATTAAATTAGATTAGATATAGAACTTTATTGATCCCGTAAACGGGGAAGTTCATTTGTTACAGCAGCAGCAAAGCAGAAAAAGTGAGAAAAATAATCTACAGAATTTAAAAAAAACAACATAATAATAAAAAGATAATAATTACGAGGAAAAACACAACAATGACAAATGACATGTGAATATAAATAATAGTGCAGATTCTATACATTTATTTATTTTCTGTACAGAACTTTGGTCCATTGTGGTTGTTTTAAAGTGCTTTACAAATAAAGCTGGATTGGATTATTTTGGATCATATTGGTCTGTATGTGGAACCGGAACTAAAACCAGTTCAACACCCTTGACTGTTAATATAGCAGCTGCATCAGACACACTGGAATTACGTCTATTATCCAGTGTGCATCTTCTCAGATTCCTAAACAAAACTGCATTTCATTCATTTCTAATCAAATTAAATTGATAACTTAGGTCAGGAGTGTCAAACCCATTTCAGTTCGGGACCAGTATGATCTCAACTGGACCAGTTACACAATAACAGTGAAAACACTTAAATGACATCATGAAAGTGTTTATATCTACAAGGTTTCCTCAAAAATCTGAATAACTCAAACAACCTGAGAAATGTTAAGAAAAATAAGTACAATTTTAACAATATTCTCAGTTTCTCATTTGCACACATGCATTACAACGTACAGATCACAGTGGATCTACAAAGACACAAAACATTGAGTAACAGGCAGAGTATCCGTACAGTCACACTTATTCTTCTTAACACATTTCATATTGTTCATACATGTTCAACTTATTCACATTTTTTGTGAAAGGATAGTTTGTAAATGTATTGCATACTTTTTTTTTTTTAACTTTTTTACACTAAAACAAAGAGAAAATAATGGAGTTGTCATTATTTCTAGGTCAATTATAATAGTATTTTACTGGTCTGATCTGTTTTGGATCACGGTGGGTTTTATGTGGAACCTGAATTTAAATGATTATTAACATCTCAAGTGTAATTTCTGTATTTCACAAATTCATCCCACAGGCCAGATCGGACCCTTTGATGGGCTAGTGTTAGTGCACGGGCCACACGTTTGACCCATGTGACTGAGCTAATGGACTTTTGACAGTTCTCATAGAAGACTTCCAAATATTTAACTGTACCACTTCATTTTACTGATGGGCATTTTAATATGGAACAGTGTTTCATAAGTGTTTCTGGAACTTTCTGCAGTTTGGTAAGTGCTCTAACCAGAAAGAAAAGTCTAAAACCAAACAAAACTTTTATGCTCGTTTCATCTTTTACATTACTGTTATCATTTAGGCCAGTGTTTTTAAACCTTGGGGTCAGGGCCCATGTGGGGTCACCTGGGATTCAAATGGGGTTGTCTGAAATTTCTAGTGATTGACCAAAAGAAAACAAACAAACAAAAAAAAACCTACTAATAAAAAATATATGGTGAGTCAAGAGAGACAATCATAATACATAAAAAACAAACTGTGAAGATGAAACTGAAGCACTGTGGTACTGTTTAACTGTTTATGTGTCAAATGTTCCCTGTGGTACTGTTTATGTCTCACATGTTCACTGTGGTACTAGTTATGTGTCAAATGTTCCCTGTGGTACTGTTTACGTGTCACGTGTTCACTGTGGTACTGTTTATGTTTCAGGTGTTCCCTGTGGTACTGTTTATGTGTCACGTGTTCACTGTGGTACTGTTTATGTTTCAGGTGTTCCCTGTGGTACTGTTTATGTGTCACGTGTTCACTGTGGTACTGTTTATGTTTCAGGTGATCACTGTGGTACTGTTTACGTGTCACGTGTTCACTGTGGTACTGTTTATGTTTCAGGTGTTCCCTGTGGTACTGTTTATGTGTCACATGTTCACTGTGGTACTGTTTATGTTTCAGGTGTTCACTGTGGTACTGTTTATGTTTCAGGTGTTCACTGTGGTACTGTTTATGTTACATGTTCACTGTGGTACTGTTTATGTTACATGTTCACTGTGGTACTGTTTCAGCTCTTTCCTAATTCCTAGTTCCAGTTCTTGTTTGTTCGTATTCGTTCATCCTCTTAAATCCAGTTGGACTGTACAGATCCTGACCAAGGAATATCTAATTGTCTCTTTGTGCTTTAATCTGAGCCAGGCTTTTCTGCCTCCGTCCACAATAATATACATTATATAGACTAAATGCGCCTAAAATGAATGTTTATTTAAAGCATAGTATAGAAAACTATTACCTGATCAAACACAAATCAGCAAAGAAAATGGGTTAGATTTTGATGTTATTTTCATCTTTTTTTGTATTTTGCATTGCTTGTACGTTTTTGGTGTCTTCCATGTATGTTATTGCACCTTTCACGCCTGTTATTTCTTGTAGTCATCATTTTCTTCTCATTTTGTCCTTTGGTCATACTTTAAACCAGAAATAACAGTCTTGTTTCTCAAGCTTTTACCAGGCCAAAAAAAACCAACCAAAAACCAAACCTCATTACACTCAGAGGATCCAAATAAAACAAATGAGACCACAATGAGTTCCGGAAATAAAATATTGACTAAATAATGAGAGTAGTTCAGTGTGAATCTATGGGAGGCTTTTGGGAGCAGCGCCTAGTGGCCACCGGCGGTATTACACTTGAACACACTTACAGAATGGGTGCATGTTGGGGCCGAGGTCCTTCCCCTTGGCTACTATGTGACAGGATGTGAGTATCTAACAGTAAGTCCACAGTGTCCGTAGCACTCAAACAGCTACAGTTGTCCTCTGAATTATTCACACCCCTGCTATTTTTTGTTTTTATGTTGAAATGAATGAGTTTCCTCAAGTTTGAAATGTGATGCACAAGTGAAGGAATAATAAAAAACTAGAAAAGCACTCGGAGAGCGCAGACCTCCGCCAAGATAGTGTTTGTATTTTTTTTTTTTTAAGGTAGTGTTTGTAATTTCCTCCACTAGATGGTGCTGAATTACCTCATAATCAAATCTGGTCCGCCATGCCCTATCGCATTGATAAAGAATCACTTAAAAAAATTCCTGGATCCAGACGGTGATCCGGATCCAAATTTAATCGTCTCTTCGTTGACCCAGAGCGGACATGTCCTGAAAATTTCATCAAAATCCGTCGATAGCTTTGAGTTATCTTGCTAACAGACAAACAAACAGACAAACCAACGCCGATGAAAACATAACCTCCTTGGCGAAGGTAATGATACTTGAAGAAATACTTTATTTCGGGAGTATTTTATGAGTGGATTTCCAAAAAACACGCCATGTTCAAAATTACTCCTCCCCTAGGTTTCCTCAGTCCAACATCTGTTCTTAATAGTCAGAGTAGCCTTTGCTCTGGATGATGGTTCCTGCGTGTGTCTTATGTCTCCTGTGGGATGGTGGTCCACTCTTCCTGGGCCAAAGCCTCCAGCTGACTCTAGTTCAGTGGTGTCAAATTCATTTTAGTTCAGGGGCCACATACAACTAAATTTGGTTTGAGGACCAGCTGGACCAGTGAAATAACAACATAATATATAAATAACGCCAACTCCAAACATTTCTCTATGTTTTAGAGTGAAAAAAGTAAAATTAAACAATGGCATGTTTCCATCCACAAACTATGCTTTAAAACAATGTGAATAACATGAACAAACTGAAAAATAAGTGTAATTTTAACAATTTTCTGCTTCAGTTTTATCATTTACACACATTCATTATAACTCAGACACAGTGGATCTACAAATACACAAAATATTTAGTAACAGGAGGAATATTATTAAAATTGCACTTTTCTTAAGATATTTCAGGTTCTTCATATTTGTTCAGATTATTTACATTTTTTGTGAAATTATACTTTATTGTAGTATAAATATGTGAAAATACTTAGACTAAAAAAGAGAATAATTTGGAGTTGTAAGTATTTATAGATTATCATGATAGTATTTGACTGATCTGACCATTTGACATTGAATGGATCTGAATGTGGAACCTGAACTAAAATTAATTGTATAATATAATATAATATAATATAATATAATATAATATAATATAATATAATATAATATCTAACTATCTATTTTTACATTTCACAAATTCATCCCAAGGGCCAGATTGGACCCTTTGGCGGGCCGGATTTGGCCCCTGGGCCGGACGTTTGACACTTGTGCTCTAGTTGGATGTTCTCCAACCCATCACTCTGGTCTTCAGGTTCCTCCACAGATTCTCTAAATGATTTAGGTCTGAACTTTGACTGGCTCATGTCCTTGAACCACTGCTGCACTACCGTGGTGGTATGTTTAGGGTCAGTGTCCTGCTGGGACGTCTCAGCAGACACCTTCAAGTTGTCATCCAGGAGACACGAAAGAACCTGTGGACACTCACAGGAACCATCATTAAGAACAAAGGCTACTCTACTGACTATTACGAACAGACAGTGGCCTTTGTAAACCTAGGAGAGGAAGGATTTTGAATATAGCATTTTTTGGAAATCCACTCCTGAAATAAAGTATTTCTTCAAGTATCATTTGTTGTTATTCCATCACTTGTGTTACACATATAAATCACAAACTAACTTGATGAAACACATTTATTCCAACACAAAAAGAAAAAACAAAAAGTCACAAAAATGTCAGGGGTATGAATAATTTTGAGGACGACTGTATGTACACAGGGTTATGAAAACATGTAGAAATCTTTATACATTTTGGTGCAGTTTCTTAAAATTCCATTTTGTGTCCATTTCCTGAACAAAAGTCATTGATGTGAGACTTCTTGAAAGTTTGAACTATTTACTGTAAAAAAAATGGTCCACATTACAAGACTAACGTTACAAAAAAATAAAGACTTTTCCATCCATTACAGGAGATCACTGAGGGCCATGTCGTCGCGGTCAAAGACTGTTGTGCTCTGAACCCCCTACTGGCTGATCCATCCCACTGTTTTTAACAGAATAATCCAACACAGAGTAGGGCTGTTGGAAAATATTGGTTCTGCAATATATCACAATATTTCATTTCACAATACTGTATCGATATTAAAAAGCACTGTATCGATATTTTTAGGTATTTAATGAAATGTAAATATAGCAGAAGTTCATTTCTGTTTGTTGTTTTTCTTTATTGTTTATACTTTATTTATTATTATTGAACACTGTTTAATTAAATAACATTTATTTAAATCATCCTAAAAGCCCTTTTTACTGTTCCTCTGTTGGGATCGCACATAAATAATGTTCTGAACTAATAGAATCTGAACATTTGAGCAGGATCTGAAGCTATCATGACTGTATTTAATTTAATTTAAGTTTGAACAGGAACATTTTGTGATGGAGCATCAGATTCTGTTTAAATGTGTTTAATATTTGTGCAGATTTCAGGTGTAATTCAATTCTTCAAAGAAATAATCACTTTTAAAAAAAAAAGAAACAGTAAAAAATTGCCTTTTTAACAATATCATGATATATTGTGATATATCGTATCATGATCCTAATATTGTGATTTGTATCGTATCGCCAGATTCTTGCCAGTACACACAGCCCTAATACAGGGGTTAATAATTAAACAACATTAAACTTAAGATGAACATTACAACTTAGACAACAGTTATTTCTTTCAAACATTCATATTATAAAATTAAATCCCTTTCCACTTATGTGCATTATGGCTCGAACACACTTGAACCTTTTTTCATTATGTCTGTGGTGAAATGGCCAATTATCCCAGTGTTTTTCTGCATCTTCATCAGCCCTTCTTTCCCTCTGTGTCAGGTAGTAAAATACAGACTCACTGTGCTCTTTTTAAACTGCCAAATGGCAGAGGTTTGTCTGGATGTTGTGGATGTTAAGACGTACAGATCAATGGGAGGAAGTGTGTATATAGCTCTGTGTGTGTGTGTGTGTGTGTGTGTGTGTGTGTGTGTAGGGTTGGGAATTGTACAGAAAAAAGGGGTTAAAGGAGTCGGAGAGAAAGAGAGGCACCAAGAAAGAGAGAAAAGGCAGAAAGGGGTATTGATTTCTCCGGGTTAAGCAGGGCCTGTAATTAAAATGTTAATTTGAGAAGGAGAGAGATAGTGTCCTGACAGCAGAGAGAGGGATAAGAGGACTGATAATCAGGATGACAGAACAGGACAGCGAAGGGGAGGAAAGAGGGAGGAGAGGGAGATAGGAACAGATATAAGCAAAAGAAGAAGAACAAGGAGGGGAAGAAGAACCCAAGAGAGGAGGAGGGAAAAAGAGGTGAAGTGAATAAAGAGGAAATGGAGAAAATGATAAATGCGGTCCTCCTGCTGAGATGAAAAGAGTCAGAGGAAGACAGGAGGAAACAGAAAGACTATTATAGTCATAGAGAAAAGAAGAAATGATGTGATAGGTAGAGGAAAAAATCAACTTGGAAACTGATCAAATCTCACATTGCACTGGTTTTGATTCCTAATAATTCCTTTGCTGATGGGATAAAAACTGAGAATTGTGGCTTTACAAAGCTTTTGGAATGTGATCAACTGTCAGAGTCCTTCTGTTTGACAAAAGAATGACTAAAGAAATCAATGTCATAAAAAATACACTTACTGCTGATTACGGTAAGAGGTTAGTGGGAAAAGATGGAGAATAATTATGTGGTTTCATCCAGTTTAAAAGGCTGAAAATAACTGAGGTCCAGGTAGCAGCTCCATGTACCATTATGTGTTAGTTCAGTTACTGGACAAGTTACCAGAGACTGAAGCACCGCAGAGAAGGCCTTCATCAGCTTTTCCCACAGCGTCTTTAACACAAACAAAAGACTATATATTGGAAGGTAGGTTACCTTAAAAATGACAGAATATTAGTCAAATAAATTTAATTCCTACAAACCACAGGATTATACAGCCCCTGACAGTAACTGTAGTGCCTAAACTGTCGAGGAAATGGAGGAGCAACCCTGCTACAACAGTTTCAGCTGTGGTCTGCTCCTGTGGTGTCACAGCTGAAAAGTTCATACAGTGTGTGAAATGAAAACTGTCAACACAGTTGTCACCCACCTGTCACGTAAAGGATAAGGTTAACTCCGTTTATTATCCCTGTAGGGAAATTAAGTCAGTGCATTTAATTAGCATTAGCACTTAGCACATTAGGAGTGGCCAATGCCAGGGAAGTCAGGGAGACCAGAGGACTCAAAGGAAAACAGGGAACCTCGACAAAGCAAGGCTGACGGTCCAACTGGGAATCCAGTCCAGAGTCCTCCAGCTGTGAGACACTAGTGTTAACCAAGTCACTGCTCCACCCATCAGCCCGAGAAAAAGGAGAAGCTCAGTGTGACTTACAGCACATCTGCGTTAGGACATCCCAATTCAAATCGCTCTTTGAAATCTATCCCATTACACCCAGTTAAAATAGCACACAGTTCCACATCAGCTGTAGTCCAATTTGTCCTATTACAGCCTCATAATGAACTGAAAATATGGATTAACATGATGCAACTTCTATTTTTAACAGACTAAGCCTTGATTGGGAACAAGCAGCATATAAACTAAATTCTTTACCATAGCTGTCCTTACCAGCAGACTAACAGATTTCAATAGAAATGAATGATAACATTTGCAAAGCACTCTGGGAATTGTAATTAAGAGCAATATAATGTATAAGTTTAAAGTAAAGTAATGTAACGAGATATTTCCTAGAGCAGGTCAATGTATTTTTATGTTTTACACTGTTTATGTTGAACAACATCCACTATCACAAATTCATTCATTCATCTTCTATCCCCGCTTTCTCCTCACTAGGGTCACGGGGGTCGCATGGAGCCTATCCCAGCTACT
>JAQQZY010014365.1:0-28162 GCA_030068375.1 Ostorhinchus rueppellii | reverse complement strand
GCAGAATTGGGAGAGGAACATGGAAAAGCAAATTATACCCAAGTGTAAAGGTTTGTTGTAGTATTAATTTAGTAGTTGTTTAAATCTTGAGGACCTCATACGACTGTAAACATTGTTCTCCCAATGTTCAGCACTTTAGATACGTCAGCTGTTTTTACACACGTTCCTTCCATTCAGGTATGACACACGCTATGCACTGGAGGCCCTGAGTTTCTAATGTGTCATCCATTAAAAAGGTGACCTCTTTGTACTCTGTTACAGAAAAATTAAACCAAACCATGTCTCAAGGTGTGTAACTTGTGAATATGTATCGGACCGTGCTTTCCATATTCTTAGGATTCAGTCACAAACGTCTTGGCACTTGTTAAATCTGTCGATTCAATAGTTTGTCTGTGTAGTGTGTAAGCCACTGTGATCTGCAGGAATAACAAGGCGTCTGGTGGAATTTGTCTTTTTTCACACAATATTTGAAGGGGTCAAAATTGGTGTCATGTGAGAGTGGACCATATGTTTGTACCAGATAAGAGTGAACAGAGCTAAGTGATGTCAACAGAGTTAAACGGGGGCACTGGAAAGGCTTTGCCCTGTGCTCCATACATACAAAGACATACAAAAGCCACAAGCAAGTATGTCCAGTATTTATGTATTGAGCAAAAGAAAAAACAAAACAAAACATGGAAATTCATTAAGTCAGAAACTCAAAACAGCAGATTTGGTAGTGAAAATTAACTAATCTTAACTAATACTGGTAAAAAGTCACATATTGAAGTAACTTGTTATATTTTTTAAGGTTTTGGGGAATCATTTTCAATACTTCTATTTTCATGGCAGAGACCAGTACATAACATAATATTTATAGAATTCTGCATCATAAAAAATGACTCATTTGACACCAAGATCTCGCACATCTCATACTTGTGACAGGTGCCATCTTGAAAAATGGCAGCCATCTTGAATACTCACTGGCAATTTTCAATTATCCAAAAGACATTTACTCAGTACTATGTATGGTAAATAAATTCAACAAATTTGTCTGAAATGTTGTATTATATCCAATCACTCATAAGAACGTAAAGTGCACACATGAAAACCATCAGTTTGACTAATCAGGCGTACTACTGCCCCCAGTGGCCTGACTTATCAGTGCATGCGAAACATTTTGGACAGAGACAGATGGACAATCAGCTGATGACAATACCCTGTGGCCAGTGTGGCCAAGGGTAAAAACAGTTGTTACTGGTGCCATGGGCATGGACTATGGGCCCCATGTTGAAAATTCATGGTGCCTCCATATCGAATGGGCTTTATGCACACCCCCACCACTTCCTGAACTTAAGACAGCTCCTTTATTTCCTGTCTTTCAATACTGGACACACCAATTAATCCAGATGTGTCTGACCACAGTAGTCCCAATAAGAAGTAGCAGACACACCTGGATTAATCAGTGTGTTCTGTATTGAAAACCAGGAAATAAAAGAGCTGCCTTAAGTTCAGGAAGTAGTGGGGCTATGCATAGAGTCCATTCTCTTTGGAGTGCCTTGGGCAACAAATGTACCAAATTTCATGTTTTTAATCACAAACTGAACAATTGCTTTATTTATCTGCTGCACTATAGTTGGGTAAATCAGAGTCAGATTTGAGATGTTTGACCGACATCTAAGACAAGCTTCAGATTTAGATTGAAATTCATGAAAGACAACACTGCTCTCCTTAATCCTCAAAACAACAAGAAAGGACACGTCTTTTGAGGTATTGTGTCCATAAGGCCTCGCTGTGTTCTTCTCTTATCTAACAGGGACAATGTATGCTTGCTTTTCTGTTTTTGTCACATCTGTATTTTACACACAACCATTTCAGCTGACAACAGCTGATGACAGGCCAAACCCCTGCAACCTCTGTCAGATGTAGATCCATTTAATGGGCTGTTTTACATTTTGAGGAAACGACTCCAATACAGCACACCACAGGACTGCCGTTTTCATTTTTATGCGTCAACAGGAAGAAATTGATTCAGACACTAAAACTAAACAACAAAACCCTGACAACAGATACACCCACATTCTGCCGCTTATACAAGTCTTAAATCCAGTTCATCTCAAATTTGTAACACTCAGAGTCACTTTTTGCGCATCATTATGTTGTATAATAATCACAGTGCTATGTCCTGCAGCAATGATGCTTTAATTATGTTTTTTCTAACTGGGTCATATTTCTCTCTGCCAATTATTGATCTAAAATTCCAAGCAGTTCTGTTTAAAAAGTACCTTTCTTGATTCAACTTTCATCTCATCTGCCTGCATCATTAAAAACTTTATGAAGAAGTAAAGCAGAGGTTTGTGTTCACCAATAAGTTTTAAGGTCATTACTATTGTAGAAATCTAGACAACACTCCAAAAAAACCCAAGGTTGAATGTATAATTCACATTTTTCTGCTTATTCATTGTGCATGCCGATAGGTTTATCGTAACTGTGAGTCTGGTCAAGATACAATGTGTTGAATGGGTGACCAACAGACCAAATTGCACACATCAGACAGCCTCTTAAGAAGTTGATTAGAAACCTCAAGAGATAGGTGTATTTTATCAGGAGCAGTTTGAGTGGTGAAAGGGATCGGGCTATCCGAAATGAACCAGCCTCCGTCCGCAACCTCTCTAATAGATAAAACCTTTCTTCAGCATCACTTCACAATAACACGGGAGACTTCATATGAATTTATAGTTACAGTGGTTTGTCAGAATTAAAAACAAACAAAAAAACAGCACTGTGAATGAACACATCCTGTAATGCACAGTTAATAAATAAATGGCCACAGTTTGATGTCATTCATCAACATACAGACCTAACCTATAAAGGAAAGTCAAATGCAAAAGAGTGTCAGTTATCCACTCGCATAAAGGCTATGCATGGCTATAAAGACTATGAATAGTTGTATGCAAGTACAGCACATACTGAATGAATGAATCTTACTCAGAAAGGTGATAGATGAATAAAATTAAATGGGCTGTTTGTTTTAAAGTGAAGGAGGAAAAAAAACACATCAAATCAAAATCATTGTCTCATGTCTAACTATGCTGTAAAATAAAAAGTAACTTCAAGAATGACAGAGTTCTGAACACCCCCTTCCACATCATAATTTGAAGTGGGTAAAAATGAAGCAATTGTTATTGTAGGCAATTCATTTATCAGACAGATAGTTGTTTGTTTGTTCCTGCAGGAAGTAGCTGAAACTAGTAAAGCAGGTAAACCAACAGCTACCCCTGCCTGATAAATGAATTGACTACAATAGTTATATGTGGAAGACAGCATGAACCTTTACCAGACTAAAAATGAAGCATTTACATCAGAGGAGGAATTTGAGAAACAAGATGTAAAAATGAATTAATTTTAAGTTGACAGTAACTGACACAAACAATGAATTATACTCCGGTGTTGTGAAGACGGTTGTTTACAAAGAGGTTGCAGATCTATTCTTGGAGTTTTATTCTGCTTTCCATTACCTGTTGTGACAATATCACGCGTCTATTATTTGACACCAAAATCAAATAAACATCATCAATAATCCATGTTTAAAAGCAGGGATGGTGGCATCTGGCTCATTACTGGGTGTCGCATTAAATTGAGGAGGTACGTTGAGGGGGGGCCCAAGGCTTCATGTTTGACAACTCTGACTCTCGTTAATCACAAGTACAGAGAATAACTGGTTTTCACGCAAAGGGCAAAATCAAATGTGTCAAAACGTGCACAAATGACACTGTCAAAGGGGCTCATTAGTACCATCAGAGGTATTGATGAGGGCCATGAAACACAGCCTCAGGGTTCTACAAGAATGATGTAGAATTCTCCTCTGAACTTTTAAAGAATTTGTTGACGATACTTGTTTGACAAATCTGTTTACATTTCTGTGGGTGACCACTGGCGAAAACAAAAGGGAACCATTAGTCACTGAATGAAATTATGGGCTACTTTTATGTGTCCTCACCTTTGAACACGAGAGGGAGGTGCAAAGACGCCGTGTTTGGGTGGGCAGCTGAAGTACCTGACTCCTCCCACTGAGCCGTCGTTCTTACCGCTTGGCTTGTCTAGTTCGATGCCCAACCACAGCCCTAGAAAGAAACATGAAGATATACGCGTCAGATGTGCAAGGAGGTAGCCGCTGGTTTTATTTAGTCCACTCTATCAGTTAGCTTATTAATATAGTCCTATTGACGCTGGCTGTGGCCTTCAAAACTTTACATACAGCTTGGCTTAAAGTGTATATTTCTTAGTTAGGTTAGCTCAAGAACTTTATTCTGATTATGTGAAATTTCAGAATAATGGATCATTTTTAATCTGATATTTTTTTCCTCTTTGCGTTCTTGTGTGTACAGAGATCCTTTAATAAAATGAAGGCTATGGAGTTTAAGATCCATTAAAGAAAATATCAAGGTTAGCGTTACCTTAGTGAATGCAAGCTTTTGACCTTGTGAGAATGTTAATATGAAAATGAAATAGCTAAAAGCTGTTTTATTGTTCCCTGAAATTCCACACCAGTGAAATAAACTGATAAAGAACACAGATTAAAAACAAACGTTAGGAATGGTGAAAAAAACAGCTTGAATGCATTTTGCCAAACTCTCACTTTTATTCCTTGTACTGACTTTAAGACGCATTGTGTTTTGCCACATTAGGATGCAGACAGAAAAGTCACAAGGAGACAAAATACTGTGATGTGTTCAAGAAGAAGAGCTACTTTTGGTATAAAGACGCAGCCGACAGCGAACTGGGGCAAAGATAACAGAGCATTGCTAGCACTGATTTAAGAATATCAAAGGAAACTTAAGACTAAAATCCTTTCAAACATGATCCTCGCTGCTGTGAAATAAGTTCGTATTTATTCATAAAAGTCATGACTAGTCTAAGCAGAACTTCTGCCTCAGTGTTTATCGATTTTAGGAGAGACTTTCTGACTGTTTCAATGGCTTTTGCTCAGCAGCTCCCTCCACAAATGAATACTTATTTTAGAAAGTATCTGCAGTCCAATGCCAGGTTTGTCACTCCAACAACTGCTGGTCCTGCAGCTAATGCAAATTAAAAGGTAAGCTTAATGGGATTGTATAACTTTTCTACACACAACTCTTTTCTCTTCTTCAGTTTAAATTATGCTAACAATTTTTCCATTTCTTGCAACAACAAAATTACAGATTTATTTTCATTTCATTTGCCAAGAAAAAGATAACCAGAGGCATATTCTGGAGTTGGAGAACGACTTCTTCAATACTCATTAATTCACTGTTGCCATTAGCCTACTTATTATAGCTTCTGTAATTCAGCATTTCACATGAACAGGATGTCCTCAAAGTCTGCCTTGTACATGTTGACAAACTGCTGCTGATTGTGATGATCAAATGCCTAAATTTCATCTGTTTGAAGAGCTAATTCTTTTTTTTTTTTTTTTAATTAAGTTCACTATATTTAACTATTAACACAGTCATATTAACCTTACAATGGATGGCATAGTTATCTCAACTGTATTACAACACAGATAACGTGTTAAATAGACCATTGTCTGCACTGAGGGGCAGTCTTTATATATGCCCTGAAAACATCAATGAATGAAACATCCAATGAGACCCCCATAAGCTTTTTGGTGAACTGCAGCTGTCTAACAAAACAGCCTAGTACACGGAGTAAATCAGACTGAATAGATTAAAATCTTAGGTGCAGCCCTACCAAATTATTCATGTACTTGATAAATGTGGTCCAATTAGTTATGAGACATAATGGCCATAAGACTGTGATGATTGTGCATAATTGAGTACTTTAATATATATTGCACCACATAACATTTGCAAAATGCAAATAATCCAATTAACCACAATTTATATGACGCAAGTTGATGTTTGGGAGGAACGTTCAGCAGAAAGTGCATGTCCTGATGAGTGAAGTACAGACATAAAATATTTGTCTGGCATCTACCAAGTATAGTGAATTAATACTTGTATATCAAAATATCATTAGATGGCGTGTTTCATCTGTCAAATCTTCACAGAGGGAACATGAATTTTAATAACTGACCTGGAGCAAAGCTGGTCTTGCCGTAGAACTGGACTACACCGGTTCGCTGGCCTACCACCAGCACCCTCTCCCCAAGGCGCACCTCGGAGCCCTCACATACTGAACTATTTGCTGAGGGAGTTCGGCTTCGAAGACCTTAAAATGACAAACAGAATATTTCACTTTTGCAGTAACTGGTGCCCTAAATTTATTACCAGTATAACTACGGGAAAAAATGAATGATGTGTTATTTGTTAGTACACACCTGCAGGAGTAAATGCAGTGGTTCCAGGTGACAGGCGCGGGGCTGGTGAAGGTGTAGTCCTAGGACTTGGAGAAATACGCTCCCGCCGTTGCCTAGCAGGAAGACGTCTTGGTAATGGACGAGGTCGGACGCCGGGCCCATGACGAGAGTCCAGCGAGGAGGATGAAGATGACAGGGAGCGGGAAAGAACACCTGTGGTGAAAATGACAAAGCAGGGGACGGTGATCAGAAATATAGAAGAACACAAAACAGGTGTTCAAACAACAACAACAACAACAACAACAACAACATTCAGTTAGTCTGAATCAGTAAAAACAGCATATTCACACATCTGAACAGAGGTAAAATTGTTGACACTATGCTTCACCAACTTTAGTTGTTAATTAGCCATTCTAAAACCAGTTATCTAAAAAAAATAATAAAATAAAAAATAAATAAAAATCACAGCACAAATACCTGGCTTAATACTGAACCCACAATCCTTGCATTCAAGCCTTTATCCAAACCACTTGTTATTCTGCTGAAATAATCAAGCTCTACCCATTATTCATCTTTCCATTTCAGTTTTCACAACACGACAGCGCCTATGGCAACAGGATATACACACTTCCCACTGTTGTGCATTTATCCTTTTTCTTTTTGTTAGAAAACTAAGAAGCTATGTCATATCAGTCTAGTACAAATCATTTACACATCATCTTTACATTTGGCCATTTTATTAGCAAGGTCCATCTGAGGTCCAACATATGAATGCCCTCCCAGCACGGGGGAATGAAATGGAGTAGGGGATGCCCAATTTCACTCTTAAGAATTAATTTTGGACGCAGGACCTCATTAAGCTTTTAACTTTCACAGACCTTCACAGGCCATAAGTTCATTAAGCACAGAAGTCTACGAGGCTAATTGATTAAATCTGTGCCAAAGTGGTTCAAAATGGACAAAGATCCATCTAAAAATATACTGGGAACCAGAAAGTGAAGGGTGAAAACTTTTTAAACTTCACCTAAAGTTGTGTAAATAACACTGATTAACAGATGTGTATGGTTTAAATTAACTGTTTTTATCAGCACATGCTCAGACCAGGTGTGTTATCATTTACATTCAATGTCGGATTATACATAAAGTTCATCTAATTATCAGTCATCTGGCCCATAACCATTTGCTGTTGTTCTTGCACTGATGGATTAAGATGTTGGGTTCAAGTATTAAGGTACACCGATCATCACAGACCACTGCCAAGGGGGGTATAGAATCACCATTAAAACAAAGTAGCATGGTGTTATCTGCAGAAAATTTCAACCAAACACTGCTGCCTCATTCCCACAATGACAGTTCTCTGATTATCAGTGCATTAATGGCTACTCCGCTCTTTTTGCAGTACCTGTCTCTGTCAATGAGGCGTCTCCCTCTGTGATTGGGTCCTGATTGGGACCTTTTTGGATATCAGGTGATTTTGTGACAGATGTAGATAAACCTTTCCACCCAAACACATACAGACAGACAAAGAGACACAGCAGCTTCTTAAATGCATGTCAGTTTTCATCTCTCAGCGGAAGATAATGATGCATCATTTGCATTCTGTCACATTTGCAGAATCTGTATATCCAAAGTAATTATGAAACCTTGCATTACAGTATGACTATTCTACTGGCATGTCGATTAAAGGTCAAATTAGCAAACCTAGTTCATCAGTGAACCCGTCACTAGATTGCTCATAATTGTCATGCTGTAACTTCTGATCAAAATTTGATTATCAAAAAACCCTTTCAGTGTAAGGATGATAAGCAAACCTGCATATAAAGCAGTCATTTAAAGTAAGGAGACTCATCCAAATTCAGTATGTTCACTCAGTTCATAAAGTTTGGAGCGATAAAGATAATTGCAAACATGGAAACTGAGGAAACATACAGCATGAGTGGGCAAAAAAAGAGCAAGACAGTGAAGATAAAACATAACAGGAGTGAGAAGAGCTGCAAATAAAGAACAGGATGACACTGTCAAACAGAAATGAAACAAGAATTACAGAAAGGCAATTTTTCCTGATTGTACTAAGACGGTCTCTTTTACTCCAACACACAATAAAAACACTTAAATATGCTGAGACAAGCAGATATGTTTACACAAAAGACCTAGTGATAGAGAATACAAAAGAACAAAGAAAACTTCTCAAGGAATCTGGATAGTAATTTACAGCAACAATAAAAAACTATTTCCTGCAAAAGTACACAAAATTATGTTCATTAAATAGTTTAAAGCACCAAAACATAAATAACTTCAAGTTGGCATCATTCACGAACTTCGGGAAAATCTATCCCAAAATAAGGAAAAAATATCTACTTGAACCTATATGTAAATGTATTTAAAGAAAAAAAGAAAAAAAAGTCACAGAAATTTGTCAAAGTGGTAGTATTGATTGACATTTGAGTTCACATTTGGAGGAGCTGGAAAACGCTCCCCTCAGAGACAACACTGTCCTTCCTTTGAACATCAACAAAGGGTCTATATTCGATCCCTGAACACCAAACATTTCTTGTCACTTGACCTTTAGCTTGCAGGGACCTCCTGCCTTTACCTAACCCTTTCGCATGCTGACTTTCACTTCGTGTGACACACTACAGCACACACTGAGGCTTTATGAATCAAATACTGGAGCTCTGTGAGCGCCATCTATGGTGCCACCGCCCTTTGAGGTTTGAGCTACAGTTGACATACTCTAATAGGGGCCAGGCTGGCATTCTGCTGTGTCTGTCTCTCCTGGTTAGTGAGACAAGAGAGTTGCACAATGACCCATTCAATCTATAGATACACACGAATGAGCTGTCTGAACTGGCAATCCGATGGGACACTGAAGCACAGGTGGTTCAGACTTTGGGCTGTAAATGGTGTTGAATCACTAACAGTGTTTGCTCGTATATTAGTCTGGTTCCTGGGTTGAATGGAGGTCTAGACACACATGCCCCATGCATTGCAGAGCACACACACACACCTTGTGATGAATAGCTGCCAGACTACTCAGCCTGTCTATGCCCTAGTTATTAAACCCTGCTTAATTGGACTATCAATCACAGAATTTCATAGGCCACTCAGAGGTCCGCCATTCCAGTCACATCAACATCAACTGGCCCTCAAAAACTTTGAATATTACACTGCTACGAATAAGCTGTAAATCCAGAGTCACAAATACCTACCCAGACCAAAGGGCCAGATTCACTGAGGATTTGGAGCCTGTTTTTAAAGGCGTAGATGTGGCGCCGTCTGACCCAGACATGCCATATATTTATCAAATGAGCAGTTTATTTCATTTTAGCCTGTGGGTAGGGTATGACTCTCATCACTGCATATGAATTCAGGAGAACGTCTAGTAAATAGAGATTGATAATACATTCTGATGGATCTCCTAATGGAATCTTCAACTATAGGTTTTGCAGCCTAAATTATTCACCTCTGAGGAAGAGGAGTAAACAAATATGATTTTCAGTTTTATACTAAGCAAACACTATGCAAACAGATTCTTGAAAAACAAATGAAGGAATGAAACAATTACTTGTGGGTACCATATCTAATGACTGCTTAATTATTGTTTCTGTTACAGAGAACTTTGGTTTCTATTATTAAAACTGAAATTTGTAATTTGGCCATGTGTAAACTAAAATTATTAGACTGCAAAAAGTTACATTTCTTTAATTAAGACATCACAGTGATATACCAGACAATGCTTTTTATATTAAAAATAAATGGGAGTTGGAGTTAAATATTATAATCAAGGATGAAAACCGGGAAACAATATGCACTGGATGTCGTAAGGGTATCTCCAGCTGCAATATACTGCTGGAGAAAATGTGGAATGGTCAGCAATCACTCCACATATTTTGGGACTGCCCAATGATGCTTCCTTTTTAGAAGGAGATGAAGAGAGAAACGGATATAATTTTAGAAATTGATTTACTTTTCACCCCAAGTCAGTTTCTTTTGGATCCAATTCCTGAAGATATGTCCACCAGAGACCAAAAGTATCCGTTACATGTACACTTGATGATTGCTAGGAAAATGGTGACAATAAAATGGATGAACCCACAGCCTCCTACAGAAGTTATGGGAGGTGTATGGAATGGAGGCTTTAACTGCTCAATTACAATTAAAAGCTGATGTCTTTGTCAGGAGGGGGTTACCTGTAGTACGTTAACTGTCCATTTACTTATTTATTTTTTCATTGATATAACTGGATTGTCTGCACCCCAATATGGTTTTATTTATTACCTCCGCCAAGGACATTATGTTTTTGCCAGGGTTTGTTTGTTTGTTAGCAACATAACGCAAAAAATTATTGACGGATTTTGATTTTTGATGAAATTTTCAGGATATGTCCACTCTGGGTCAAGGAAGATATGATTAAATTTTGGAGGCAATCTAGATCACCCTCTGGATCCAGGAATTTTTTAAAGGATTCTTTATCATTGCGAGATAGGGCATGGCGGCACAGAATTGCATATGAGGTCATTTTCATTGCCATCTAATGGAGGAAAGTACAAACACTACCTTTATTTATTTTATTTTTTTTTTTAAAAAAGGAACGGTTTGTGTTGTACTGTGTTATTCTATGTTTAATAAAAATATAGTTTAAAAAAAAAAAAAAAAAAAAAGACTATGTGGCTCCAGTTAAGTCAGTATTAACACCAACACCACCTGTTCCACACCAAGTCCTCTTTTAAGTCCCTTAAAGTTTGTTTTTTAAAAAAACTCATGCTACTTTGATATACATCTAGCAGCCTATGCGTGTTATGTTTGGCCAGATTTTAACGGTCGAGCAGTGGTCAAAATATTTTTTGCTTCTGATCTTAATGAGGTTGCAATGAACACTTTTACTCTCCGTGGAAAATGGGGCGCAGTATAAGGTGCAGCTGAGAGGCCAACTGCGTTATTAGCTGCATTTTCAGTAAACAGGAGCTCAACATACACATACTGTATTTGGGGATACAACCACACGATTTTATAATGGTCTGGGGTGACCGGATTATACAAGAGCAGTCATCAGGAGTTGAGGAAGTGGACATTCCAGCGCTGTGGGAGCAACATTTCTAGAGTACGCTTTTCAAAACATTCACAGTGGTTCGGCATATACATGTCATGAGGCTTAAAAAAGCCACTTCAGGTTTCTGGTAAATCAAAGTGCCATGTCTGTCAACAGCAAGCTACAAATTCACTGTGTGAACATGACAAAACTGGATTTTGTGGAAGTGTATTTTGGTGCCAAGAATGTTGTGTAACAAATTTAAATACAAACAGTCAGATGCCCTTGGTTTCCACAAACTTTTGCTGCACTCCCCAGTTAAATTCTTCATCATTATGTGCACATAGTAACTTCTCTTCCACCTCTTTCGAATCAGAATCCAGTTCACATGACACATCAACCTTTACTCATTTGCTTTCAAGAGCAGGGACAACCGCCTCTCACTACCAGCTGGCCATTGGACTGAAGTTGCTGAAACAGACTTGAGTCACCAGGTTAACACTGATGAAATCAAGTTAATAGTGAGTGGGCAAGATTAGCACCAACACTTTTTCTGTTGATTTCAACCAGTCACCTTTAGAGTAGTCCAAAGATAAATAAACAGTTTGCCGTTTCTGTTCCTGTTAACTCTACAGTTTATGTTCCAAACTCCTAGACCTCAAGTGACCAGTTCTTTCATCTGTTAACAGTGAATATTAGGATTTTTATGTCCTGTGTGGTTATGAGGCTAGTGCATCTTTTTGTATGGTGTGATTTAAAATAATGTCTCCTGTGGTCTCCTCCAGGAGACTGTATATGAGATTACCTAGGACATGAGGAAATGCTCCAATCTATGACAACATTTTGACCTACAATCACAGAGGTTTACACGTTCCCTCTCCCTCAGGGCCCTACAGGCTCCCAGTAGTGCATGTTATGATTGGGTTATTTATTTTTTTGTTGTTTTGTTTTTATCTTCATAGTACTCTGGGCCACAACTTCTCAGACAAACTTATTCTTCCAAGTTCTTCCAAAAAGGTCAGAAACCTCCTGCTGACCTGCAAGTTTCATAGAGCTGAAAGGCCCCAAGCACAGCTTGAGCCATGAGAACCAGAGGCAGCCACAGCAGTGTTTCACCAGCCAAAGACTTCAGCTTTTTCAAATTGCTTGTGTTAGTCTCAGATTTATTATTAATTTCCATTCTTGCATTATAAGAACCTTACAGAACATGTTTATTCACTAAATATAGTTTAACATCAATATTCTGCTGAACCCTGAAGATGGATGCTGCTATGTGTATATTTTTAATGAATAGAAAGCAAACACTTCAAAGGGACATTCTAATTTTGTAGAAATGCTTCTATATTACTTAGTCTTTACCTGTGTTAATCTTCGAAGTGATGCGAGATAAGTCAATTCGCCGAGGGGGGCGGACGGGCATGGATTTCTTTGTTGTGTTGCTTTTATGCCTTTCCAAAGGTTTGCTTATCTTGGAGAGAGGCGCAAATATTCCTGGGAAGGAAAAAGAATACAGATTAAAGTTTTCCAAAATAAGAATACAACTCTAAAAGGAAAAAGAGAAATTAAATCTACTCACAATTTATTAAGAGCAAACTACTAAATATGTGGATAGATACCCATGGAATCTCAATTTGCCACTTGAGGTCAACATTGGTACAAGTAGTTAACTAAGAAAACCGTAAACAATTCCATGACCTACCATATCTGAGTCTACAGGTGAAATACTGAACCCCTGCAACAGATCCATCATTCTTCCCCTCTGGTTTGTCCAGTTCCACTCCAGCCCAAAGGCCTCCAGAGAACTCTGTGCTGCCACAGAATCGTAGTGTCCCTACCTGCATCCACACCAGAAAAAAAAAAGTTACTCCAAGAATAGACAACATGTTTCATAACTACAGCACAAAATTAAAGAGAATGAAGAGATGCAGAAAGGACTGCCCATTTGAATGTGAAGTAATGCGTTACACTTAAAAGGTGACGCGTTAATCCGAAATGTACCATTTTGATGAGTATGAGTTCAAAAAACAGCAGAAGGGATAAACAGTAGGCTGTTGTTGAGATGGACTCATTTCATCTCTGAATTAGCAATCTATTAATGGCTCTATCTTTTTGAGCATTTTTTTTGTACTCGTTTCCGTTTGCATTGTGTGGTTGTAATTAGTTGATCAGATAACAGATCATGCCCCATATGGTCTTGACATACGACAGACTATCACAGGTTTAAGGTTCAAATCAGGATAGAGCAAATTCAGGCCACAATCCCTGAACCAAGGCAAAGTCATTTGGAGTCCTCACTTTTCCTCACAAGCATTAAAAGGCTATGACCAGTTCTTTAAACAATTTGTTTCCCATGGTCTTAAATTCAGTAATGTGTTACAATTTTTAGGCCTCATTCAACTTTAATACTCTCCTCGACCCTGAGAGTAAAGTAAAAGGCAGTGTGATCTAATAAGAGCTGTTTTTCAGAATCTCTGTCATAAAAATGTAGTTACTATAGAATTAGACCTAATCTTTCTTGTTGCCACAGGGTAAGGCTCAGGTTTTGGAGAGTTGTGGCATCATGAGAATGCTCATAAAACCATATTGAGATCAAATACAATACGTATACAATATACAAGCATTAATCTTATATAATCAAAATGAAACCTTAACATGCCCTAAATATACATTTGTGTTTCCCTCTAAAAAGGTTGAAATATTACAAACAAACTGACCATAACTTTTCTGATGGCTGATCTGGTGGCAGGTAGAGCTTTCATTACTAATGACGTGATTGGGGAGGACTTCTAACCCTTCCAACTCTAAGCACACTGATGAAGTCTTCATGTTCCATCAATGAGTTCTGACATTTTTAAAATGTTATTTTCTGATGATGATCTGGGGTTTAGCAATATTCTCAGGATTTTGTTAAAGTTGGTGTTTTCAAAGTCAAATTTAAGGGAGGGGGAAAAACGTCACATGTTTTCAGATGAAGTTATTCTTGCCAAAGGGTACAATAGAGCTTTTTAAGCCAACTGCACAAACAACAGTGAGTATTTTCCCCTACTCTGCTGGATCACTAGACACATTCAGGATGAGCTGGGCTCATGCTGCCAGTCTGATGACTAAAGGCATGCATCGTTGACTGGAAAAAAGGGTGGTGTTGCAAGATTTAAACAGAAGTTATATACACAAAGCTCACATTTCTTGGGTTTTCATTGAATTACAAGACAGGCACACCGTCGAGTAAATTGTCAAAAATTGAACTGTGTCATGAACATAGAGTGCTGTGAATTTCATTTGACCTATGGGCTCAAACTTTACTGCTTCTGAAGCGTGCTTAATGTCAAAAGATTACACGTGGCTTACACCACCACTCTGAAATTGAGTGTCTATGTTGAAAGAGCTGCACTCACCTTTATGCATGATTAGTTGTAACAAAAAACTATTCATGATTAAAATAATAATTTTAGGTACTGATTTGTTATAGCAGCATTTTGAGAATAGCTGTGATAGGGCCAATTAACATGGAGACTACTTTAACTATGTTTCTCTGTTCTGAGAATAAAGCCTCACAGCTCACTTCTAAATGCAGGCTGCGCACAATATGAAGGGAAGATTAAAAACAGCAGGAGTTTGAACAAAAAATTAGCAGACATTTAACAATATCCCAATTGGAATTGCATAAACCTGGACATGTCCAGATAACCGTTGATATGCAAGAGTGAACTGTCAGACATAACCATGAATACTGGAAGTATGCCAAAATGGTGTTGCTTAGCAACTGGAAACTGTTTTTTTCCTTGGTTCAGGGCTGAATAGTTTCAGAAAAATTAAGCAAAGCCTTGTCCTTGTTTTATGATGAAACTTCACAGATTGCATAGACATGATATGGTGCTATAGAACAACATAATGGACTCCTTTTATATATAAAAGGATCACTTGAAGGCAATGAAAACATAACAAATCTTATTCTCATTATTATACAGTACTGAAACCAATATTATATTCCTTTTCTGGATTAAGATCCTCCTAAATCCCTCGAAAACTTGTACACTGGACCTGCAAGTAAACCCAAATGCTTCCACACACCTTCTGTCCAGCTATCACCACACGGTCACCTAGTCGGATACCCATGTTGGCAAGCTGAATCCTGGCCTTATCGGTAAGAGCAGGAGGGGACCGAGCTTGCAATGTGAGGGGCAGAGGGGAACTGGGCCGGGGTAAAGCTTCTTTCAGCAAAGTGCGGAGTTCCTTGGCCACAGCGGCTGCATCTGCCATATCCAAGGGCATGTCTAGAGGATCAGGCACTATGTCTGCAGGGCATTGACCTTTTTCATTCTGCAAGAAGAAACAAGAAAAAGGAGAGATAGTGAACAAACAAGTAGAAGTGATTTCGATACAAAATAAATATTTTGCCATAATATAGAGAAAAGTAATGTCAAATGATGCCGACATATCATATCCTAAATCAACCATGATAGTGATGGCAGATGCTAGGACAACTACTGCAACTTTTACATTTTGACTCCATTACCAAAAAGTTCTGTCTTATCACTTCTGTAACAAGGATGCAAGGCCTACCAGAATCTTTAATCTCATCTTTGCTCTCACAACAAAATCCCCCAATGGTGTGTTTCAAAGCAAGTGATCAGCAGGCACACAACACTGAAGTTTAGTCAAGTGGCTCAAAGAAACTGCAGTCAGAACGAGTTGAGACGGCGCCAACAAGCTCAAGTGCCAGCGGAGGTAGGAGGAGGAGACGGCTGTGGAGGCGTGACAGACGAGGGGAGCTCATTTGGCACTGTTGTGGCAGAGTAATTGGGGCACTCTCATGTTCACCATCCCCTCCAGCAATGATATGAGTGGTCTTTGATAAACATCAAAAAGGAGCTTGGCTTTCATTGTCTGTGCCTGTTGTTCACATGTTGTATCACTACGCTAATGTGAATGCCGTTTATTCTGCACTGGTGTGTGTTTCGCGCTTTGAGTAGCGGATTTTAAGATAGAATTTCACAAGAACGGTCTAAGGAAGGAAATGTGTGGTAAATTATAGATTACAGTATGACTACAGTATGCAGTATATATACCAAGCAGACTTTCAACAATGCTCTTAACCTATCTATCCAGCCAATGGTGAGTATGTTGCAGTCCTGCAAGATCAAATATTAGAAAAGTGGTAAAAGAAGCAGAAAGGACTGCAATTTTTATATTTTTCCCCATGCTTACACAACCTTCCACAGCTTAAAATCAAGGGGTTGTTGTATAGAATCTCTATAGGACTGGGAAGAGGAAAATATCAAATTAAACCACTACTAAGTCTGACCTTTTACTCAAAAGGAAAGAGATATTTTAAACTTGCAGTTCATGGCTGGAGAGCAGGTCCAACAATTCCCAGCCAGCCAGTACCAGCATTTATTAAAAAGGCAAGAGATAGTTTGGTAGCGAGCACATTTTACCATCAGAAATCAATGCACATGCCTAAGTCAATGTTACATGGTTAATAGAGGTACTTGAGAAACTCTGCAAACTAAATATGTACAAATATACTAGATACATTTTGGATAATTCTGGCAGCCTTGGATTTATGATTTTCCATGTTGAGTCTGATATACTGATTCTTTCAAACAAACAAGATCACCACAAACAAATGAAGACAAATCTCAGGACTTGTAGGATCAGACTCATACATTATTCACGGTTATTTGGTGGCAGTAGAGACTAAAAACAAATTTAATTATAAACAACAAAGCAGATTGAAACTAATCTCCTCTAAATGGTCATTCATCTCTTTAAAAGATAAGCTACGTGCACTAGTGTTTCTAGCACATTAAATGAGGGGTTAAAAAGCAATGTTATGCATGTTCACAGGGTCTCTAAGCTTTGTATCCTCATGCCAACAGAAAAAAAAAGATCTTCAGCACTCAGCTTTAAACAAGGGAATCGCTGGATTAATGTGTGCAGTGCTTTGGTGACCTCCAGTGGGAACATTAGTACATGCAAAAAAAAAAAAACAACAAAAAAAGAAAAGAAAAGGAAAAAAAACAGTTCATAAACAGCTCTACTGAATATGGAAACCCTTTTGTTTAATGAACAGGAGTCTGATATCAAATAGCCCAAGGCAACCTCTAGTTGTCTTAGCTTTTTCCTACAGAATATGGAGGTTGTGACAGACTGAATAAAAACAAACTAAACAGAAACCTAAAGAATAAGCCATGTCTTGGTAATCTGTATTCCATACAACTGCCTGCTCAGGTGTTATCTGCCAGCTGAGTCAGAAAATGCCAAACAGGAAATGTGTGCAAGAGAAAATCTGAAATGAAATAAATCTTGAGCGTGACAGAGAAACTAAAAGATTGCAATCTGTTAAATGATTTAATGCAGTAAATAAAGGAGCTCGGATTGCATTAAATAAAGGCTCTGTAGATGTAATGGTTGGTGAATTTAGGACTGAATTTTCCATTTGGGACTGATGTAGTCAATACTGAGCATAGAAGCTGTATCTAGAAGAGACCTAATACAATACTCATGAATGTAAACTACTGTGAAGTTTTCTTAGATTTCATGAGCAGCAAGTAAACGGAAATAAGGAAACCAAAACAGGAAATAAGCAAACCACTTGCAGTGTTCAGTAAAGTCTGCATATAACACAAGCAACAAATAAAGTAAGACATCTACTGATTGGTGTATTTGATAAGATGCCATTAAAAAAGAGCCATAAAAACAGAGTAGCAGTATTTTTCCGCTCTCCCCCTTTTGCTTTGATCCAAGTTCCTAGCATGCGCTTTTATAGGAGTTAAATGAGCCCACAGAGCATCAGCAGTCCAAGCTTGTAATGTGGTGTCAAGAGGAAGATTCCATCCTCTCAAGGAGGTTCAAACTAGGACAAACTAAAGACAGATGCATAATATATAAGTAAGCAATCTGTGACAATCCGTGGTCTGTGAAGCTGCACTAACACACTAATCAGGGCAGCCTAATAGCTGAGTGCTAAGAACACAGAGCATGAAAAGCAGTGTCCCTGCTTTAATTCCAGGTGACCTTTTCTGCATGGAATTTCCTACCTCTTTTCCCTCGTTTCAAAATACATCTATGATCTAACATCAGAACTGAGGCACAAACAGACGTTTTTGAAACCTAGAAGCTTTCAAAAACAAAATATTTACATTCTGACTTGATTTTGATTGATTAACTATTATATTATTAGTTTACTGCTAGATAGGCACATTTGGGAATTTGTAGTGAATGCTAACTTGGCAATCTAACAAAGAAAAGCTGCACACAAAAAAAAAAATTTAAAAAAAAAAATTAAAAAAAATCTGTAAATGGGTGATGGCACTGGATTAAACACATTAATGTCGAGTCACACATCATTTTTTATTTTTATTTTTTTTTCAAGGTTACTGGAATCTTACAGCTAACACATCAGCTAGGCCTAGGGTGTAAGAGAACAGTGTAATAGGAGACCAGTAGAACTTACTCTGAAAGCAGGGTTCGCTCCCAGCTCCAAAAGACATTTCACAGCTGAGGTGCACAGATTCGATGCAGCGATGTGCAGGGCAGTGCCAAAATCAAAGTCACTGCAGGTAGCGTCTATCTCTACAGGGAAAATAAATAAATAAATGGGATGTATTGGCATTTTTCTCCTATACACCACTTTTTTGATTTACCTTTTACAGTTACCGGAACTTAAAATATGATGAGTGTAATAATGACTACTATTTAAACTCACTATCCACAAAATCTGCCCCAATGGAATAAGGACAGGTAAAAACAGATACATGTGACATCAGCTCCACTGATGTTTACTTGAAATCATGACTGAAAATAATGTTTAAGATACAGTGTGTTACACTTTATAATGGTGCAAAGCTGCTGGGCTTTTTTAAAGAATGGAGTTCTCAGAAATGAATAATGAATGGACCTTGTCAGAAAAAAAAAAAAATCATCAAGAACAAGGTTTTCTCTGTTATCTTAATACTGTTTACTGAGCCAAAGCAAAAGGCAACCAAATTATCTAAACCCAGAAAAACCCTGCAAACCACTATGATATAATCAATGGACAGAAACATAACTCCCACCCACTCAACCACCAGCACCACAATAAAATAACACAAAAACATAACACCACTCAAATGTCTATGCTATTAAAAGAGTGTAGATAAGAGATATAACAAGACAGAGGCTACAGATCCTTGTCCCTCAACACCATCAAATCTCCTGCACTGAAAACGTACACTACATTGTCAAAACACTACAAGAAGCAATTATAGGTTATGTAACTACATACATTATAGATACAATGAGTGTAAATAAATACCTAATCCAAATTCTATGTTTAAATTGAAGTCACGACCACCCCTCCGGTATGGCCGGCGTGGAAATAAAATCAATACTCTCAGGTCTGAATCTTTTTCCTATTCAGAAAGAAACTGTTTTTATAGATATTGTTACCCGGGATGTATGCATTTTTAATTATCGTTTTGCCTGTGAGAATATTACCAAAATGTCAAAAGTGCACTATTTAAAATGAAGACTTCTTTCAAAAAATTTTAAAACATACAGTAAATTGAGCAATACCCTTGAGAAGCAAGGGTAATGATATGAAAACACTTGAGTCACAAAAATCTATAATTTTCTAGGGGAAAAAATATTTAGTCCATACTTTTTTAGAAGATGCTTTCATTTGCAGATGTTTTGCTGCTTATCACTACCATCTGCTGCTGAATGGGCATATTATTTTATGGACTTCATTAACGTAATTAAAGTGTGCCTTAATCCAAAGACATGAATTCCAGCTGGAGCCTATGAACAAAACCGATCACTGTGAACATATTTTATGAGTATACCCATCCACACCAGTGGACATAATGGATCCTCATCCCTGAGATAAAGAATCAACATTTCAAACAACACAAACTGCATATGCTGAGCTTCATAGAGCTTGAATCTCACCACCGATGTTAGTAAATGTAGATCAAACAAGTAAAGGAAACGTAAGCTCGCAAAAAAAATTGTACTGTGACTAAACCGTTTTGCTGCTGCAGCTGGTTTTGATAACAGAAATGTTTGCCCTGTGCCGCCTGCCTAGGTGAACTTCCCCTTTGCTCGTCTTTTACCTCCAGGCAGAGACGCCTGCAACACCACCCGGATAAGTTGGGGCACATCAAAGTAGGCTGCGTAGTGCAATGCCCTCATGTTAGTCCAACGAGAGCGGAGGTTAGGATCTGCACCGAGGGCAAGAAGCTGGTGGGCAAAACTGGCTGCCGTCTCTGCATCACCTGAGGAACATTGCAGCAACGTGTAGTACGTAAGCACTAAGTGTATTGTTGATAACTAAACAGTTACTAACAGTAAATCAAACACACAATAACAGGATGCACAATAGACAATACAGTGTAAATGTCTGTGCCATTTATTCAACACTATATCGATACTAACCAATGCCTGGAGCCCCAGCTTTGCAGCAGTAGTGCAGGAGGCTCATATCCGTCAGGCCATCGCGATCATTTACACCGCAGCCTCTCTTTAGGATCTGTGCAAAGAAAAGATGTAATGTGCCACTATGGCCGACTGGTGTCACTATGCAGGAACATTACATAATAGGTTATTAAGTGAAACTCAGGGGTATTGCTCTGATGAATGAAAAGAACACTGGCACTCTACTCATCTGAAAATGTGACAACTGTTTTGCAAATTGACATCAAAATTAGATATTTATTTCTCAAGGCTGGGACCTATAAATAAGAGAAAATAAACGTCTGCTTTTACCCTTGAGACAAGTGCTTCCCTGCAGAATTTGCTACATTGCAGGTACTTTGTATAACTAAGTGGAGGTGGTTTGGGAATGGGTTAGCAAGGCCTTAGCCAGAATCAAAATAACAGATGTGTTTCGTTTGGGAATAATTTGGTGCTTTTAGGACACATATTTCTCAATTAGGTATGGAAATGACTGATTATAAGAATGAGCCACGAGGTAATAGAAGCGTTTGCTCATCTTTTTTGTATAAACTGAATTATGACGCATTTCAGAAGTTACTTGAAAAAAAATCAAGGACGGACCAACACGTGTACAAATGTACTAGAGTTCAATCATATCAGAGTACAGGGATGGTGAAAAATTATGAGTCACCTCATTGCCAATTAGGTCGATGTTCTTCTGAACCTGGGGCACCCACTGTCTGAGGACAGCAAACAGCTCTGGGATGGTGGTGCTGGGATCCACAAGTACCTCCCTGCACTGGGGCTCACTGGGATCAAAGAAGGAAAACTCTGGACATAATGAAAGAGACAGAACACAAATACTTATCCACTGAAATCTTATTTACTTTCAACATTGGAACTGGCAAAGCCTAATGCTCCATACCCTGGTCTATACAGTATACAAAGACTGCAAACCATGTCAATCTCTATCACCCAGACAAGCATTAACTTTCTGTAAAGGACCGTTCAATCGATTCAGACAAATTACTAATCTTAGGAAATGCCCTTGTTGTGTCTGCAGAGGCGAATGAACTCATGTGATAGTGGATGACATGCCGTGAATCAAATGAAGCATTAGAGATTCCCACTGCAGCTCAACACAAATGGACACAGCCATTCACAGTGAATGTTAACACAGAATTTATGTATTGTCAATACCTGCATAAGCTTAGTGACTCGGACATATTTAATAGCCTTATGTGCTGACTTTAATCCAAATTCTTATGACTTTAGAGACTGAGGACTGTCAGACGATTTCATGTTCCCTGCTTAACATGTGTAAAATGAGGTATATTCCGTCAAATGCACTGGACTAAATTCTAATTGGCAATCACCAAAACAAAAAAAGGAGGAATGGACAGTCATCATCTCCTTCTAGTGTTACTTGTTAACTCACCACGGTTCTGATATAATGGACATTAAATGATAAAGATATATTCTAAACATCATTATGGAATCATTATTCAGAATAGTCATGTTTCCATCTCTTGTCCCATCAGGATGTCCAGATGATCATTTCAGACATGATTAACTTCTGAATCTTAATTATTCTTTCCTCTGGTGCTGGGGCTGATCAAATGGTCGGTCATCAAAAATTGATGGGTAACGTCAACGGTGATTACTCAGCCGATTACCACTTCAATTGTATAATAAAGACAGCAATGATATTAGTTCCCAAATTCAGGCAGTTCCACAGTGAGTAAGTCAATAGCCTATAATGTCCCGAGTCTCAGTGTGTGTTTGTGTGGACCCTTACCACAGTCACTGGGCATAGGTGCAGAGGCCACCTGGTGGATGACTGGCCGCTGATGGGAAGAGAGTCTAGTGTGGCAGCCCAGGACAGTGTCCCCCTCGACAGGCTCTGAAACATCCTCCTTAGTCATCTCCCCCTCAGGGCCTGTGGCTGGAACAATATTAGAAATCCTATTCTGAGAACACAAGTAGGTCTAACCTCCACGAAGCAGTGAAGGGCACCTCTCATTTTATCAAGAGACATCACTTTACTCAAGCTTCATATACTGAATATTAAACTAGAAACAAATAATAAGAATGTTAGTTCTTCGCCTATGTCAACACCGTGCCACATACTGATTAAAACTTTAGGCAGAATATGCAATATGAACATATAAATACCACAAACTCAGTGAAGCTTTCATTCGTTCAACATTAAATGAGTGAGAAATGGAAAACTCAACTCCCAGCAAAACTGAGTCAGGATTTTTCTCTGAGGTAAAGGCTGACAGTGCCACTCAGGTGTTGAGTCTGCACTTCCGCACAATACTAAAAGTTGAAAATCCTACACACAGTACAGAACAGTAAAAATTGCAAGATTAATATTTTGTACATGAGTACACTGTGTTATAGCAACAAGGAGTGCAACATATCTTCAAGTGTAACGCTGTAGTACAGCAGAAGATTATATATATAATGATTACAAGTCTAGAAAGAATCCATCTAACTGCCAGATCCTCAAGATAACCTGAAATACAGACAGAAGAAATGTGACAAAGTTTTGACTGTCAAGAACAGAGTAGGCGTACAAGTTTTTGTCTAGGAGGCTACTGACCAAAATAACATGTACACATATGCTAAGCTAGTGGACTAAGCTATATTTATACACTATTTTGTACTAGGAAACCTGTGAGATGGCGACAAACAGCAGTAAAAGCACACACAGTCCTGGAAAGGAAACACTGAAACAGAGAGCTAATCAACCAGCACTCACTGTCTTCTTCCTCTTTATCCTTTTTTGTTTTGGTCTCCATGAAAGCTTCACAGCTAGTCTAAAAATCAAAAGACATGACCAGTATCCAGTGGAACACCTAAGCAAGCCATTTCCTAAAATAGCCCCTTGCTCAACTTCCAATAACACAGCCCCTCGAACTGATTATACCCTGTTGATCCTGTCATTGCCAGGTCTACAGCTATTTACAGCCTGTAGCCTACACTCTCAAGGGATGGCAGTCTCACTTCTCATGGTCCTCCTCGGCTGGAATGTCACTCACTCGCGCTTTCCACTTGTGTGCACCACTGACCTGCCTGCCACCTCATCTGACTAGTCAACCATAACCGCCACAATGCAGAGGATGTGGCTGTAGTGTGACAGTTCAAACAAATAGTGAGAAAAGGGGCAGTAAAGTGGTGGTTGCGATCAGGAGGACTGTCCTTTATGGGAACAGTCAGGTCCAATTCCCCCTGACAGCAAGCACCCACCCTGTTAAAGCACCCACAGGTACAATAACCATCAAGAAGTAGGAGTTTGTGGAACTATTTTTGCATGTGACAGTTTAAATTTAAAAAAAAAAAAAAAAAAAAAGTGAAAAAGTGAAAAAGAAAGGAAGTTTTCTACATTAAAGAAAAAGACATCATGACTAATAAAAGTCACTTTGAAACAAAATGCATGTTATTCATTTTTTGTTTTCAAGATTATGAAAATGTAAAAAAAAATAAATAAATAAGAAAGAAAAAAGGAGTGGTTTTGTTGTCATGTAAGATTACTTGAAGAAATATGACTATGGTGGGGCTTCCTTCGGTGATGAGAAACAATTCAAAAACTTCACACATATTTTTATGAAAACATGTAAAACTTTCGTGATCTTAAAATGTTAATTAACAGTTTATTATATAAAACTAATGCACCTATTTAATTGTTTCTTCTAAGCCTGCTAATATTTTACTACACCTTTTGAGAAGAACCATTTTTATGGGCATTGAACACTGGAACATACAATTAAAATAAAATGACATCTGTTGCATCTCTGTGGGCAGTGCAGAGAAATGGCATGATAAAAGAATACTCATCAAACCTTACACAATAGAGATAGTGTTGGACAAAATGATAATTCTGCTGGTAACATCCAGCTGTGTTCAGGACAGTGAATAGAAACTCTCATAAAGATTACACTAAATGAACATGATCAGGCATTTATGTAATAAGTGTGGCAGATCTACTTAACTGCAGTGAGCCTAAGGTCTGTGAGAAGTTTAAACGTTTTTTGTTTTTTTTTTCCTGAACTGATTTATAGCCACCTATTATGCATTTAGTTGTTTCAGTGCTGTTGTCTAAATGCCTTATGCCTGTCTGAGGTCACTGACTGGCTGTCTAGAGATTATTGCGTGGTACTGTGACTTGGAACAATGGCCTACTTTTCCAATAAGCCTCCCCTTGTTTGTCAGACCTCTGATGTCACCCTGCTCTCATCCTCTCTGCTACTGCATATCACATTTCCAAACTAGCAGCTCAGAAGCTCATTGTCACACCTCCTTCCTATCCTATACAATTAAGACCAGTTGTGTTGTACAACTGCAGTGTACATGAATGCATCAGAAGCTTCACTGAATCCATTATTCAACAGTAACATGCAAAATTAAGTTCAACCAACCTACATCCTACAATGAAGTCAGCCACTGTACATGCAATGAAAATCCATAATATGCTGTTGCACACCTGGGTACATACATCCATCAAGTCACAGCCAAATGAAGTCTTACAAGTTACCTACTAGCCACCTCAATATCAATAGAATTATTCAGCAGCAGTAATGGGTTTCTTTTCTTGGTGTAATGTTTTCACTGGGTGGTTTGTTGTGTACTACTACATAGAATAACCTGGCTATTTCCTGTATCATCCTAGCGTTAGCCTGTTTCATTTCTTACAGCCAGGGAGGGTCAAGCTACCCATAAGTTGCCACTCTCTTATCTCTATGAGTTAATAGCACCTGAGGCAGCTGGTGCTTAGTTAGCTTATACTCTGTCCTAATGCTCTCATTAAATTGATTAAGCGTCAACTTCGTTTGGATCACATCTGACAGGCTGTTAGCTGGCTAGCATATGTTTAAAAACCGGCTAGGGTCTAAATAATACTATGGTAATTAACTGATGCCTGGGACAGAAAATATTAAACATTTAGCAGCTGTTTCTTTCATGTTCATGCAATGAAGAAAAAGTTGCCTTAAACATTAAACGTCTTCCTTCTGTTACTGTTCAGTTACGTTAGCATCTCACAGGCAGTGTTATCTAGCTCAAATGTTGGCCCAAGCCTTCTTGGCTACTAAAACACACTTTACAGGCAAGAGGCCGAATAAATGTACTGCAAGTTATACAATAGCTAACGGTATATTGAAAAATTAACTTACCTTGACCGCGGTGCTAGTCTCAATTCGCTCATGGGTAAGGTGCCTAGAAAGCCAGCAGCGAATTTAATTTCTGTCAAGTCAGGGACATTACATGGCTGACAAACTTCCGGTTTTAGCATTCAGACTTCAGAATAAAAGCATTTCTTACCTACTTCCTATCTTCAAAATAATTGTAATGAAATATAGTATAAAAAGAAAAGGAAAGGATGAAAAAACAAAAGAAAAGAAAAAATAATGACAGACAAATGTGAAAAATCCATATTTTGTATTGTTTTATTATTCAAATCAAGCTAAATCTGAAATCAATTTCATTGTTTTTATACAATTAAACAAATTACAAAAGAATAGGAAATTCATTGTGATGTTAATAATTGTGTATAAAATGTTTGTGAAATCCTGAAAAAGGCACTGATTTCCCTTCATCTTCCCTCTGTGATGGTCACCATCACTACACCATTGTGATCTACAGAGACCTCAAAGGCATAATGCAGGTCACACAACATATGCATCCATCTAGATCCATCAAATCATATCAATCAACAGATTGAAATATATGAAACAATACTAATACAATTACTGGTACATTATTATAGTGCATGGAGTGATGTGATGCACAAGTAGGGGAATTTATTATAATGGAGTTTGATTAACTGTCCCCAAATGTTTATACTATGCACCATTAATCTGTGAAGAAGAAGCCTAGTTTTTATTTGAAGTCAGTTTATACAGGTCATAAATATTTTGAAGAATTATATTCGAAAATCATAGCAGATGCAAAACGTTAAATCATCTTTAACAGTGAAATAGGCTCTTTTTTTTTTAGTTAATCCTATTTCACAGGGATATAAATAATGTATTGTATAAAAACAGAAATGGAAACCTGATTTTGTTTTTTGCACACAGCCTTAAACCTGCACAGTGTACGTATTAGTCTATAATAGAACGCTGGCTCAGTACTCATTGTCACACTATGGGATGCCACTGCCCATGTCTGTGTTTAAAGACCTTTTCTCAGGTCATACTAAACTGCGTGACTTTGATTCTGCATCCGTGACCTGACAGTTTACAGGAAATTATTATAGTGCTGTTATTCGCCCTCAGCTGCTGAAGAAACTATCCTGTGCCTGGTCCCTGTGCACCGTTCCCATGGAAACGTCAACAAAACTATTCGAGCGCTGGCAGTGATTTCTCCACACACTCACTTCACCTCAGCCACCGCGTTGCAGGCTATACGCGCAACAGGCCATCTGCTCATTTTAAGGGAAAAATAGCTGAACTTTATTTTAATTCAAAAGCAAATGGAGCTGAATAATGTTAGACGTGCATCCTCTGCAGGCTACCGGTTACCGGAGAGATCCAACGGGACCCGACCGAGAGCAACACAGGCTCCGGCTGCTAAGATGGGCTACACACAAGGGGAGCCGGCGCCTGTGGCGTACAACTCAGACAGAGATGACCCCGTTAAACAGGATCAGATCTGGAGAGAGCTGGTATGGAGCGAGAGGAGAGGAGTCAAGGAATGGTGAGAAGAACCTAGGGATAATTTATCAAAACAGCTGTAACACAAACTTTGGAGAAAGTTGGAGACAGTAATTGAATATTGGGTCGGTTCCAGTGGCCAAATAACTCTGAGATTATCATAGAGGATCAACACAGTGGAACAGAGAATGTTAAACTTATATTATGGTTCACAGGGAGAAGAACTGGAACTTTCTCAGGAACTATGATCAACTGGTAAGACTTGACAATATTATCAATTTAGTAGACACATATACCCCTACCTATATAACCTCAGGCTGTTGTGTTGGTCTTTTCTCAGTAGAATAAAAACCTGGCTCAAACTGGTAAAAAATATATTAAGGCTCTAAGTATTCTGGCTGAGCACTTTGGGTACCATTTTACAATAAAGCACCAATTATGAAGAGTCTGATAAATGGTATTAAAGGACTTATTAACAGCCTACACACACTTCATGTACAAGTAATTAATAAGACTTAATGTGAGGTGGGTTTGGAAAAAATCCCTATCAGATCATTATAACATTTACCTTCAGAAAGACATCTCCATTTTTTTTTATTTTTTTTTTTAGGTGATCAGCTCTTTATGTTATTTTTTTTTTAAAGTAGAATAAACAAGTATATATTTATAAATGTTTACATACTTTGTTTGTTTAAAAAAATGCTGGTGGCCTACAGTTCACTTTAAAAGTTTGGTCAAACTGTTGTTATTATTTTGTATTATTACGAAATTATTGCCTTT
>JAQQZY010014359.1:0-12358 GCA_030068375.1 Ostorhinchus rueppellii | reverse complement strand
AAATGGAACTGACCCCCCCCCCCCCCCCCCAAAAAAAAACAAAGAAAAATCCACTCCTCCTGAATCCGTAGCATGTTTTAAGGCCTCAATCTGATCCTGGTCTCTGTCATAGACTAAATGGGTACTGTTTACTTTCTGATTACATGGTGAGATGTCTGTAAATCCTGAAATTCCAGCTACAGTATTTTCTGTAGTGTGTAAATTTGCTTGAAAGCCCAACCTGAATCTGGTCGGTAAATGACCAGCAGTAATGGAACAGAGTCCTTATTTACTTTGAGCCTCATAAATGTTTCCTTTTGTACTCAGATACTGTGCAACTGTATATATGGAGAATTTGATATTTCATCAGAATTTGCACCTTCACCCTTATTTTTTAAGATTTTTTTTTTTTTTTATGTATTTCTTCTTTATTAGCCAGGATGTAGTGATGAGCTACAGGAGTGGTGATAGATAAACAGGGGATCAGACAGAACAAAGACCATGAGCTGGACTCGCAGATAAATGAGTTCCATGCCGTAGCACAGCAAATCGCCCCTGCACCTTCATTCAACATGTGTGACAGCATGTCATTCTGTTTCCATTGAGCTGTGATGTGTAAAAATGTTTATATCTATTAAAGATATTTTGTTGAATTACACATTGTCTTCAGAGGGTTTTTGGTGAAGGTGTGACTTGGTGTAATTTAACACGATTAAGGTCAATGACACAAAAAAGTCAGATTTAATACAAACTCTATTAGATAATGAAACCTGGGTTTATCTGAGGTACTTGCTATTTTATTGTGACTAACATAGAAGCTGCTACTTTTCTGCTTAAAATTGAGGTTGAAAGTTTAAGTACACCTTGGATACCTGTATTCAACTGCAATTTTGACCATTACAAGCATCTAATTTACCAGGCTTTATGTGGGTCATTAAAAAGCATTAAAAATGAAAGGATTTTGTGGAAAATTAAGTCCTTAAATGGCATTAAAAAGCATTAAATTTGATGTCACGAGGCATTAAAAAATTAAATACACTTGATGGGGGGGGGGGAAGCATTGTTATTTGTGATTTATTTTGATTATATAAACATTTAATAATTTTGATCAGAAGTGTAGTGTAATGACTGACAGGCGGAACCCTTTAATTGGCTATTGTTTATGGCCGATACATGAAGTCACAACACCAGATGCTTGGAATGCAACATGCTGTGAGTGTGTTTAAGCTGTGGCAGAAGAGCAGAGGGAATATTAGCGGATCTCGGAAAAATGGCAGAAGTGATTGGAGGAGGAACTATTCAGAACCTGGTTAAACCCTGTCGATGGTAAACGGTCATAAAACTGTATCTGCAGTTGGACATGGGCATTAAATCTGTATGAAGTGGCATTAAAATGAAATGCATTAAATTAGATTTGCTGATACCTGCAGAAACCCTGTTTACTCTGGTAGAAGATGTGACCATGAGTATATTTACCTGCACACTTATATTCCAACATTATTCTGAATTGCATAGATGTGATAATAGTATTCATCTTAGGTATTCCCAATTAGGCCTTTTAACTAACGGAGCATTTTTCACTTCAAACATATGAAATATGCTGATATTATAGCATTCATATGAGGATCTTTGGACATGTTATGGAAAAATGGAATATTACAGTGCATGTAAACGTACTCCCTGACTCAGGTTTGTGGGCCTCCTTCCACAAATCTGCCCATTCCCTTCTGCCCACAAATATTCTGTTGGATTAAAACCAGAGTTTTGTGATGGCGCTCCAAAACTTCCTTGGCCTTAAGCCATGTTGTTACCACTTGCAATCATTATTCTGCTCAAAGATCAATTTGTGTTCAAGCTTTAGCTACTTGGCTGATGTCCTCAGATGAAGTTTAGAAAAATCCATACAGTTACTCTTCTCTGCGACACCTTTGAGGTTGCATCTGTCCCTAATGCGTCACGATAACCCCCACAGTGTGATGCTCCAACGCTGTGCTTACCTGTAGGGATGATGTTTATGATTAGAACTCTCAGCCTTTATGCTTCAATCATAACACTGGTCAGTACAGTCAGTCAGTTCTGCTTCATCTGACCAGACAACGTTCCTCCAAAATAAATCACTGTCAGACTTAGTTTCTACTGGTTTTAAAGTAGTGGCTTCTTCCTTTGGGAACAGCCTCTCAGGTTCTGATGACGCATCACTCTATTTACTGTGGTTGGGAATGTCTTCAGACCAGTTAACTCCAATACGTTTACAAATTCAGAGGCTGCTTTTGAATCTGTCACTGAAATCCATTCATCCCTGGAGGACACTAGAGGCCTCCTTCCTGAGTGAATCGATGGCTGAAAGTTTCCAAAGTCCTAATCAATTTCTGGAAGCTTTCAGGCTCTTTAAACATATACTAAACTTGGTGAATATAAACTTTTAGCCATCTGAGAGAATGAGTAAAAGAACTAAAAAAAAAAATCTCTTCAACCTCCTAAGACCCAGGAATGAGGTTTTTTTTTGGCCATTTTTGAGAATAAGAGTTTGACAGCTTTAAAAACAAAACAACAAAAACAGCCACTAATCTGCTTCCATCTGACCCTGCCTTCTACATCTTCAGCTTTCACACCAAATATCTACATGTCCTCTTTCACCACATCCATAAATCTCCTCTGTAGTCTTCCTCTTTGCCTCCTGCCTGGTTGCTTCATCTTCATCATCCGTCTACCAATATATTCACCATCACGTCGAACCATCTCAGTCTGACTTCTCTCACTTTGTCCCCAAAACATCCTACCAGAGCTGTCCCTCTGATTTGTTCATTCCTAATCCTGTCCATCATTGTCATCCCCAAAGAACATCTCAACATTTTCAGCTCTTCCTCCTGTCTACTATGAAGGACGTACATTACAAAAAAGTTAACTGCTTATTTTGGCATCCAGCTGATGTCATCCTGTCTATGCGTGTGGTGATGTCAGCATATCAACTGGCTTTATATATGTGCCAAGTTTGAGGAAAGTTGAAACCAAATTGATGTTTTTATAAATATGTGAAATTTTACCCATTATAAGTAAATAGGAGAAAAAAGATTTTAAAAATTCATTAAAAAAAAAAAAAAAGAACTTTGACCTACTTTTGCCAAAATGTAACCACATCTATTCTGGGTCACTGGCAAACTATAAACCCAATTTGGTATGAATTCAACCAATAATTTTGCTGCTAGAGTGTTAACAAAGACACAAACAAACTGACCTAAAAACAACTTCTTTTGCCTCCCCTTTGGGTGATGGGGTAAAAATGTATCTGTCAAAAATGTTGCATCATGCTATTGTCACTCAGGTCAATTTTTTGGGTGAAAAAGCAGAAACTTGTTCCGTCCTAGGTCTGGGGAGGATAATTCTAACACTTTACACCATCAAAATAAGGCAGTTGGGTAAACTGAACTAATACAGTGAAAGGGAATGTTCAGAATTGTAAAAACTTGTGTCCATTCTACATCTAAGAAACAAGCACAGCGTGATGTTTTACAGCACTGACTCCACCAACGCTGAGCATCTGTCGAGCATGTTAATAATCTCACAGCTGTTTAATGCCTTTCCTGTCTTCCTGCGTGCTCAGATACAAAATAAGTCTGGGATAAACTGATAAACCTGCTACAGCTCTTAAATCGTGCATCAAAACAGATATCGGTGGTGTCAAGTTGTGGCCTGTAGTGTTGCTCTCTGTCAGTGATGTGGCTGTGAACAGGCTGTTCAATAATTTAGCATTAATAAAGATTATAGCAGGGCGGGCCCCCTTAAAGCAGATTAGAGATGTGCCTCTCTCTCCCTCTGTCTGCCTGTCTGTCACCTTGTTAATGATGGGACTTCTTAATACCAGGGCAGCTCAGTGGGCAGGAGGAAACGCTGATCTCAGGTCAGTTCAGCGTACGTTGATCAGGGGGGGAGGGGTGCTTATGTCATATTGCTATATCGTACACGGACACAGCGGTTGATGTAGATGTGTTAACAGTTCTTTAATAATGTGGGGGATGGGGTTATATTCCGAAGACCTGCTCTTTATCGGCTGAAAACTATTAGAGGAATGTGTGGGGTAAGCGTCACAGGACGACAAATGGTTTCACACCTTAATAGACATGCCACACATGCAGGTACGTGACCTTAGTTTCCCTTGGTAACCACATGTACTGAGAACAGCAGTTTCGAATCGCCCAGATTTCTGATTGAATATGATTTTGCTTCTGAATAACACATTGTACTTTTAATAATGAGAACTTGACTTTTATCTATTCTGATTGATAAACCCTACTTTTTTTTTTTTTTTTTTGTATGAGTCTGTGTGAGGACTATTCTTGTGCATAGCTTACAAGAGCCAGGACCTCTTCACAGATTATAACGTACTGTACAGACTGCTGAAACAGAGACACAAACCCACTGGAGAGATGCAAGCAAGATAGTTCTTTGATAACTGGTGAACTGGTTCTGTCAACACAAACAGCTGTGTGCATGTGTGTGGCTGCGTGTCAGTGTGTGTGTTCAATGTGCATGCATGCATCCACAAATTGGCTATGCCATGTATTTCTGGAGTATCTTCCTCAGGGGCTTTTGGGATCTCATTTATCGCAGGAGAAAAGGTTCATTCGTTCGGGTTGCCATTTAAGCTTGAATGAATCCCCAGTTTCCACGAAGAGAGACGGAGGAGAACGCAGACATGCACCAGTGGAATAGCCTGGGATAGAAAACGGAGTGCATATTCGCCGTCTTTAGTCATGCTAAGAGATGTAAGCCTAGGAAATATAAATATAAATAAGTTGTGAAAATATGCCTAATATTGATCAGAGCTGGGTAATGTTACTATAAAAACGCAGCCTTTCACAAACAGGCCTGCAGCACACTTTGAATGCAAATTAAAAAACATTATCTCTGAAGTTGCTTGCTCACAAAATATATATTTATAGCCTCAATCTCTGCTCAGTAACAGTAACTTGTTTTTATATTAGCATTTCAATATCCTCCTAATGAAATGTTTCTTATTTTCAGCATCAGTGGGCGCTGCTGCAGTGTGCATCTCTGTCCTCCTTTCTTCTCCACTGTGTATCCACCGCTCGCTCTCTCTCTCTCTCTCTCTCTCTCTCTCTCTCACTCTCTCTCTCTCTCTCTCACACACACATTCACATAAATACACACACTTTTTCACGCACACGGCATCTTTCTCCTCCCTCTATTTTCCTCTTTATACTCTCTCTAATTCCTTCATCCCTCCCCCTTTTCCAACTCTCTATTGCACAGCATCTCCCTGCCCCTCTCTCTCTCTCTCTCTCTTTCTCTCTCTCGCTCTCAAACATACACTCACTCTTTTGCTTTCGCTCAGGCACAAGCACATGCAGACAGAGGGAGAGGGGGGATGAACGAGGTCCACGCATGTGAGGATCTCCTGAACTGCCGGGGCAAGGCAGGACTTTTCAGGAAGAGAGAAGAAGAAGAGGAGGAGGAGGAGGAATAGAGGAATACTGCAGTGACCAGCCAGCTTCTCTCTCTCTCTCTCTCTCTCTCTCTCTCTCTCTCTTTCTCTCTCGCTGCTTCACTGCTTTCATCCCCCTGTCTTCTTCATCCCCTTCTCTCCCCTTCTGCCAATTATACCATGAACCTGCCTGCTGCTTGTTGCTAAGGGGGAGCCAGCCAGGGGAGCAGAGTGGACCAGGCATTATTTTGTTTCTAAGGTAATAAATGCTACGGTAATGGCAACTGTCAGGTGTCACAGATGTTGCATTGCACTACGACTGCTGAGGATGAATGGAGCTGTGGGACTCGGCACAGTGTGGTTCTGGGTGTATCTGTGCGTGGTTTGTTTAGTGCGTGCATGGGTGAACTCTTTCAGTTTGTTTTAAGGTGTCTGTTGGCTTATTACTTTGACTTATCACGGTAAATATGTGTATTTGACATCTTTTATTGCTCATGACCTAATGTTTGGTACTTGATGTGACTCAGACGCACATACATGTTGTAAAGCAGGCTGGGTTTTTTTTTAAATTTTGCTTTTTTTTTTTTTTTTTAAGCAAATTCCATCCATTTCACTTTGACACATGCTTTCAATTAACCTCTTGGACAGGTGTTCTGCACACTATGATTTGCATAGTTGATCAGCTCACTGGGAGGAAGTTGTTCAATAGAACTGTAGAATTACAGCTTCCTGTCCACTGGGGACCAATTGGCTCACTATTGTTTTATTCAAGCAGGTGCTATACAATCCATACAGCCTGCCTCTCTATATGGCCCACGAGGCATATGCAAAGATTAGCTGTCTAATGTGCTCAGACTCTAAAAAGAGCACAGACGTGTTAGCCAATGGGGAGTGCTGCACTCCGCACTTCTGGTGGCAATAACAAACAGTGAGGCGAAAGTGGGTGATTACTTATTCACTCATGCGCATCACAGTGCTCCATGGTGTAATAGATTAAACATTCAACTACATTGACAAAGCCACCTTACATGTCTCCTGTTGCACAAACCAATGGCTTTTTTTAAAAGAAAAAAACAATTTCTACCATAATCTGCAGTTGTTAGAAATTGTTACATTGCATGGTTACAATTACATAATTCAACTACTGCAAATCCTTTGCCAGTTGCTGCCCCTGGGCAAGATGCAGTGTTACTAATTCCATTAATGTATGAAGGTTTTGTATTGTGCCTGCTCATTTGTGTCTGTTTGCATCTTCAGTAGCTTATCATAGTTCTTGAAACATAAAAGCTGTTACAGTGAAAAGTGAAGCCTCGTGAGCTGCGTGATTATTTCCAAGCAGCAGATTTATCCTCTTGCACTTTTTATGAGTCCTAAAAATTATGAATGTGTCTAACAGCATAATCATCCTCCTCACCTCTCATTCCTCTGTACGATTAAAGGACTTGTGAAAGGTTGAACCCATTAAAAACACACAGGAGCCTTCAATGGCAAAGGCTAGACTGGGGTAAGAGGGCTTGTTGAAACCCAGTCGGCAGCATAGGTTATGGAAATCCTTAGTTAAGCGGAATTAATTCTCCTGAGAGAGTGTAAGGGAGGGAGGGAGAGGGGATACAGCCCAGAGAAAGGGATGGGGACTGTGTGGAGGTTGTAAATAAATCCCTTAACAGCAGCTCTCAAAGCATGAAGCCTGGAGGGGGGGCGGGTTAATGTGGGGAGCACGGGCAGAGGTAACCATCATATGATTGCAGTTAATGGAGGAGTCACTTTCCAACACTTAGCATTAGTTGTGGTGCAAAATACCAACATGGGAATATATTGTATCGTACGATAAACACCAAACAGATATTTTAATCCAAACATACAAGGTGTAGTGGACTAAATGGCTTTTAAACATATAAAAAAAAAGTGGGTTTATCTTCCTAAAATATGAGCAAAAACAGATAACTGAAGGTTAAAAAAAGACTACTGGGGCCTTTTGGAGACTAACATCATACAAAAGTAAGATTTAACAAAACAATGATGCAAACAGCGGCATATATCCTGACTGACCTAAACAATAAGAAAAAACAGGGGAGGATGACATGGATAAGAACTACTGCTCCGTGCTAAGACACACCAATCCCCACTATCTTACCAGAGGTGATGGACCAGTTCTTTTCTTGGGCCTCGGCATCAGCTCAGGGTCCGCTGTTGTCCCACCACACCACAACCAAGCAACGTGATCTGCTAGACCTGAACTGAAGTAATTAACAAAATGACAGAACATATTAACTACATATTTGTGCTACATTCCAAAAGCAATGTAATGTCAACAGATACAGATAAAATTCTAAATTGCACAAACTGGTATGCAAGTTTTCAGTGACTGCAAAGTAAAATAGCTAAACATGCAAACTGTGGCAAACTTTGACCTCTGTGTGGGCGTGGCCATCACAAGGGTCCTTCAAAACAGACTCCCCTCCCACTTTCACCTGAGGGACAGAAGCACTAGGTGAAGACTCTACACACGTTTTGTAGATCATTTTCTCTAAGTTGTTAAATTCTATCAAACTGACACCCCAATGCACTGCGTGAAGTCCTAGGTCCTGTTTTGTTTTTTGTTTTTTACCTTTTCAAGTGTTTTTTTTCTCTTTTTTCTGCCCTGCACACTGCATATGATGTGTTGCAGGTTATAGTCTTACAAAATATGCGATGTTGCCACCCTGACTTAGGATGAAAACAGAAACAGACATGGTGGCCATCACTGACCCCAGATCAGCTGGTGCTGCCACATGAGTAATGATTCACTTATGAACACTGGAAAAACACTAACTCATCCAGCTCACAGGTGCGTTGACTGTCCTTAACAGCTAAACTACACACATCTCTGCTGCTTCTCCCTAAACTGACATACTCTATGGTCTGTCCGAGATTTGACTTTGTGCCGTAGTTAATATGCATCTTACATCTACCTGAGCTTTCTTATCTGTCCCTACGGTGACAGGCATCTCCTTTCCGAGGCAGCAGCACACATTTTGGCAGCTGAATGTCATGATGATAAAAGCAGGAGGAATTTTGTTTCCTGGGGGAAATAAAATCGCTGACTGATGTTTATCAAATCATCATTTTGCATCCTGCCTCTGTCCTATCTATGGGTGCTGTGTTCATGTTGTGCATCTGTTGACAGGACTGCGTGATCTTGGCACGACTGTGTGAACATGGCTGAAGGGTCAAGAGACCAGGGTGGCTCAGGCAGCACTGATCCAGAGGAAGACTCCCCCAATATGATCGTCTACAGAAAGGCAAGTCTGGACTGTGTGTGCTGCAGTATTGGGTCTGTATGATGGGAGAAACATTCGCTGAAGGGCAATGACCCATAGACAGGCTCCTGACAGCCCACTGGTCCATATCAGTGTGCATCTACCACATGCTGCTTTGACTGTTAAACTCAGGTGTCAGGAGGCCTCTCTTTCAACCGTCTTGAAACAAGCTCAACTCTATCCTTCAATCCTTTCCATCCCTTCAGGACCCTCTCCCTACCACTGTGTCCATCAAGCTTCAGCCATCCAATGTTTTAATAAGCTCTCAATCCCATCAGGGTTTGGCCAGTGAGAGGTCCTTTCAGTGTCAGGGCAATTATCTCATCACAACTGCGCCTCACTTTCAATAGTCGCTGTCTGATTGGAGAGGGTGAGCAAGTTTTGGTGGTAATTATGTGGATGGGGTGTTTTCCTGGGAGGAAGTGACTGAATCTCCAGGGCTGGGATTAGGAAATAGCCAATGAGGGTGGTGGTGGTTATTTCTCATCCAACAAATAGCTTGTTATTTCTCTGCCAGCACTGTGACAGCCCACTGTGACAGCCCACTCAGGGAAAAAAAAAAGCCCCTTTTGATCAGACTTAAACCATGGAATCCACTGCTACTGCTGAGACTATAGTAAAAAGTGAGGTATAAGCAGGCCCCGGATGATGGATCCTGTCCCGCTATCTTAAATATGTTGTTTCATCCCACTCCCAATGAGTGCCCATTTGTATTGCAGGATAAACTTATTAGTGGAGTTATGGTTGAAACACAATGTTGAATAACTGGCAAATTTTTCTTTTACTTGTTTGGAGCTTAATGACAGTCTGAAAAATTCCCTATAAACACTTTCAGCTTGGAGCTCACCTCGAATAACTGTAAGAAGCTTGATAAATCTCTGCTGCTGCTTCTGGTAATGATGCTACAGGGATTGTATGGTATGAGCAGAGTGTCACACGTCAGCAGTTGGCAGCAAAAGGAAGTGGAAGTGCATTGCCAGCAACTAGCAATTCTCTTGTATACTGTAAATACATGACCTGTTAGGATGGCAGAGGGTATTTAGAGTCTTTTAAGGTCTCTTCCAGGAATCCTCGGAGTGCCTATAATGAATCAAATCAGTGCTGCTTCTTTTTCCTTACATTAATATAGGTTTTCATAATAGTTGTCTCATAGCTGTCAAAAACATTTGCATATTGTATGTGTCTGTTGTGTGTGCCTTGTTTATTCAGTGCCTTAATTATCATACATGTATTCGAAGAAGCTGTCGCGCTGCAGGGAGAACATACTGTAACTGCATGTAACACTGGGTATCTTCATGGATTTTACAGTGCGGCTTCATTACGTAACGATACACATGCCCAGAGGCAACACATTTAAGAAGCTAGTTTTTGCTTGTCAGGATGCAGCCTGGGGGAATATTCATCATTTCATGTTTTAGTCATAAGTAGTGACAACAGACAGATGATTCTGAGACTGACAGGATTTGTCCGCCTTTTCAGCTCGGTGAGTTTTGTTTGAAGCCGTTCTCATGAATACAAGGAATTAGAAGGAGCCAGCTGAGGATGTACCATGGCAATGTATATTTTTTGGTAGAAGAAATAATAAAAAGTCTAAGTATTGTATGCACTCTGCTCCTAGTGGTCGTTGAACTTAGCCTTTCATTTTAGTAATGGAGGTCTGTGTCTTGTTGTTAAGCACGGTGTCGGCTAAAAGCTGAAAATGTCAAAGAGGCCAAATGATAGAGTAGTGCCTATAGCCCCTGTGGGCAAAGAGCTCACGGCCTCTGGACTCTGTGGGTGGGCAGCCTGGCACAGTGTGAAGGGGTTGCTTGCAGTGAGGCAGATGGCCACCAATATGCTCCGCCGCCTGGGAAAACACTGGCAGCTTCATCCCAAAGGCTTGAGTTCCTGTCAGCTGGAAAACATCAGCATCTTACTCCAAGGAGCAATGGCTGCCAAAGTCCTGGTAAAGCATTATGAAAAGAAAGTAAGGGTTAACATCCCTTTACTTACGCATTTCAGTAGCAAAACTGTTAAGTTGCCGTGTAGGCAGTTAGACAAAGATGAATGTGATGTATTTAGCCATTAGAGAAGAGCTCAGGAGGGGAGGTGGTTGTCTCTGTCCGTCCAGTGTAGGTGCTGCTGTACTATCTTCCTCTGTCTCTCTCCTCCCACGAAAAGAGGAAGTGAAGCAAAACAATCCAATAACTACATGGCGAGTTATTGCCTGAAGAACTTATGGAGGAAATACAGTTTAACAGACGGAGGTTGCACACATACTATAAATGTGCGCGCCACACACGCACACACACACACACACACACACTCACTCACTCACTCACTTATGCACATGTGAACTTGCTCCACGCTGCTTTAAAGGGATTATATTTGATTTAACTCCCTTTTATTAGTCTTAGGTTCATATATTTGTGTATTTGCACCCTAATAGTTCATAAAGTTTGAATTTGGTGCAGCAAAGCTATCTTTATATTCATTTTGGCAAAAATCTAGTGGATTTCTACAACCTGTTTTAAAGATGGAGTCTGAGATGTTAGACAAAAGAGTCGAGTAGGCTACGTTTGGTAAAGACACAATTGACCCCCCCACCCCCACCCCCACCCCTCCGAAGCCACGCCTCCAGACTACCGGAATGCGCAATGCTTGTTTCCGAAGGTTTACGTTCAGGAGCGCTGCAAAGCATCAATATGCTAACCTTCGCTAACTTTTTCTCATGGCTCATTCACAGGTAAGAAAATACTTTACATCCTAATGAACCTAAACAATAAATATGATTATTGTTTCATGTTACATTTATCATTATATGAGTTAGAAGTCGTACTTTTCACTTATTTTGATACGTGTTCCAAGTCATCTGGGGCTAGCAAGAACAGCTAACTGTCAGACTGATGTCAGGCTAGCAGCCACCAAAGTTAGCTTTATCCTCTATTATCCTCTAACTGGATGGATACTTGTTAAAATGACAACATTATGCCGGAAACCAATGAATACTCTCAAAAAAAAAAAAAAAAAAAATCATAGACATAATGTTATCTTACCTTTCTAGAAGAAATACACTTTGCAGTTCTTTCCAGTCCTTCAGTTGACGCCACTGCTCATATGCCACACCCATGTTCACTCTCCTCTGCTCTTCTAAAGCCTTTTTCTTGGCAGTAGCCTTCCTTCTCTAACATAGTTTTACGTTTACAACCTGCTCTTGCCACCTTTCCAAGTGTCAACCTATTTTTAACTTTGTATGTTAGGTAATATAGCCATACAAGCTCCAAGCTTCTAAGGACACGTGATTCCTGCCCAAATAGGGGTGCACGTGGAGGGGTAATGGGGCGGGGACAAATGGCAGTTGACTTACAGACACATTATTGTTCAATCATTTTGAGTGGGCGCTCAAAATGATTGGATGATGTTTTTTCACTCCTATCGGTTCATAGGTGACTAAAACTTTTCATTGTTGTGTTAGAGCATTTAATTAATTGTTTGCGATGGGAGTAGGGCTGAACGATTTCAAGAAAAGAGTTGTATTGTGATTTCTCCGGCAAATATTGCGATTTCGATTTCAACCACGATTTTTTTTTTTTTTTTTTTTACAAAGTTTCAGTGCAAATTAATTCAAACAATGAATTCAATAAAGCTAATGCAAGAA
>JAQQZY010014346.1:0-12358 GCA_030068375.1 Ostorhinchus rueppellii | reverse complement strand
TGTGTGTGTGTGTGTGTGTGTGTGTGTGTGTGTGTGTGTGTGTGTGTGTGTGTGTGTGTGTGTGTGTGTGTAAATTGTTTCCATTTTTTTTCACAAGCCATGAAAAATTCAAATGCAGTTTATGCCAGTTTTATAATTTTATTCTTCAAATATGGGTCAAATAGGTCAAGTGTTTGTTTGGGGCAAGGAGCAGTTCTCAGAGAGGCAGGCTTGTGGTCCAGAGTGGGGTGTAAGAAGTGTCTAACAGCAGCAGACATTCCACACCACACCACCCAGGGGCAGAGTAGAGAGGAGGGCTAGCAGTAATTCCACTTTTATTAAAACATATTGAAGAAAAACAACAAGCTGGTCTATGGTAGGAGGAGGAGAAAATCAGCATGACGCCTGAATCCACCCACCCACTCACTCTGTGAAAGCCTGTTTCTTTTAGCTTTTCCTCCTTTTCCTCTGAGTGCTTTCATTTTTATTTTCTTCCTTCCTTTTTTTTTGCTGTCCATCTCCATCAACAGTTATTCAAAGAGCTGTCCAGCCATCTCTTCTTAGCGTACTCCTTTAATCTCACTTCCTGCATTTGTTTCAACCCACCCATCTTCTCACCCCCACACTATCAATCTCTTGTTCCTCCATTTCCTCTCTCATGGCCTGACTATCTATGTCCATCCACCTCATGTGAGACCTTCACAGGACGCAAGTTTTGTTGCCTGGAAAATTTGTAATGCTCCACCTTCATTGGTTATCTTACTGGGTGCTTTGGTTTGTGTCCTGTGGTCTTAGGTAAAGATTGTGTTCCTGGGTGGATGCCTAAAGGCTGTGTGGTGCTAATTTCCTTTGAATACCACTACACCATTATTGAAACTGACAGTATTGTTTGGGCAATTTTACAGCTTTGCATTTTGGCACTCTGACCCTGTTGACCAGGTCACAGTCTCCCAGCAACTAATGATGGAAGTGTGACAATGTATGAGACCTCACCTTGGGATGGCCTGACTCTTGGACTGGGAGCAGATACCACCTGTCACAAATATCTGACAATTCATCTGTCCCTGCTGTTCAGCTATATTAATCATACAATATTCATCTGCTGCATATATGCTCCCCTAATGTTTCTACACCAGCTTGGATTTCCAAAGGAATGTTTAGAATAGGACTCCAGGAATGCAAGATGCATGCTGGATTATCCAGCATCCTGACAAATTTTCAATTCAGCTGCACCCATCTTCCCAGGGCTCTACGGAAGAGAGAGGCAATCCAGACAATCCACACATTCCTGGGTCCTGTTGTGCTCTGTCCTACTCTCTAATTTAAGAGCAGCTGTCAGGCCCTGCAAACCCACTACCATTAAAGTTGGGTAAGTCGGTGGGGTGTGTTCGGTTCACTGATGCTCTCTATCACACTTTCCTAAGTTGTAGCGTTGAGTCCATGTAACACCTGTGGACAGTCAGATAGAGGCCAGATTACAGGATAGAAGATAGACACTGCAGATCCCTTCAGTTAAAACAGAAGATATTCAACTGATACACCTGCTCCTTTGTTCCACCATCAACTATGAAATGGTGTCCATTTCTTCTTAGTTTACAACCAAATGTTTGACAATCAAAAACCTCTATTGTCATGAGGATATAGATGCATCACTATTTAGGGGTATACACAGGGTGCAATTTGTTAGGGGGGTGGGGTCAACACCCCTTCTGGTTTTTCCGTCCCGACTTCTGCTGAATGAATTTCATCCTCAAGGGGAGACAACCCCATCATTGATTAAAAGCCTGTTGAAATAACAGATAGATTGTGATTGAGTTTTCTTACACCTATAGCCTACACTGCTGGCGCTAACTTTCACCTTAACCGAACTGTCTGCAGTCTCAGAATTCACGAACGTCCCCAAGTACATACAAACATTGTGTACCTTACCTATCTCTCTCTGTATGCATCAGTGTCTCCCTCTCTCTCTCTGTGTCTGTGTGTGTGTCTCTCTCTCTCAAATGTCACCCAGTATGCATGAGGTATGTACAGCAGGCTGTACGGACATATGTTTGCAGGTGCCAATGTACATGTTCACCTGCATGTTCAACACAGGAAGTCTAACATCAGAGCAAACTGTTTGTTTAGTCTAATTAGTTGAATTATTTTGAAATTACATGACATCTTCATCCATTAGGTTTTATGTTATGTTTGGCAGTCTGATTAAGTTGCTCCTTTGCCATAAATCTGCAGTTATATTTGAGTGATCGGCCCTTATTCATGGTTCTGAAACCTAATTAGGACACTACCCACATTGCAGGTGTGGTTGTCACTGAAAATTAAATGTTTCATATAATTTTAGTTTGCATTAAAGATGAATGTTCAACTGTTTGACATGTAATAGGGCCTACCATTAACTTAAAAAAGAATTAGGCCTGTTGATTATTATTTTTTCATGATTAAAAAAACAAAACAAAACATCCTCTGCTTTTTTGACAAATCGCACTCTAGGTATACATACTACATGTAGGGGTATTTAATCACGGCAGAGAAAATACAAACCCAAAATGGTTACTATTTATTTATTCATGTAAAGAAATGTAAATTCCTGAACATTTTGTCAATGCATCATCTTTCTCAGGAGCTTAAGAAGCATAGCCAAATCAACATAATTTCAGAGCATTTTGGAAAACTCAGCTTTTTCATGTATACTCTGGCATTTTCTGTGGTTCTCATATTGAAAAGCAGATGATTATAAGTAAAGTTAGGCTGCTGCTTTGAGGAGAAATCTTGGCTTGGATACTCCTGTTGCTCTGTTCTTATAAATCTACGGGTGGTAACTGTACTCTACATCATGAGATCCTGTGTCTTGTAGGCTTCTCACAGGCTCAAACATAGCTAAATTGAAATTTGTTTTCTATCTCAAGTGCCACTGAAATCATCACAGTAAATTTGTGAGAAAATATATTTTAAACATTTTATCTAATCTATTTTAAATATAATTTTAACATATCAAACTCTGTTATTTCCTAGAAAACTTGTCATAAATTAATGTTATGGTGTTAAATCTGGAGCAACACTGTGAGTTTAGGTGTGTATGTGGGCTGAGGTTCTCACACTCTACTAAACATGTTGAGGCTTGCGATCCCTAGAGGATCCCAGATGTGGTCCACTCTCAACTCTGTACTAACCCCTAATTATACTATTGGCTCAGTTATAGGGCATAATTACTGGGAGCCATTCTGTGATTCAAGTTAGTGGATGCCAATTGATTTATTTTCCATCTTCTATCTCCCCTGCTTATGAATCTTGTACCATATGCAGTCCCATAAGAGATTCAACTAAAATAACATCCACTATCGTTATTAGTGCAGACTGTGTCACCCATACAACTTGGCATTTTATTAAATCTTATTAAAGGGGACTCATGCATTAAATTCATTTTGAGATCTCAAGATTATTTTACATTGTATCTTTTCTATGAATGCATAGGCCACAGACTTGTGTCTGCTTAATAGTGGGCTTTGAAGATGAATTTCCCACATATATGAGAAAGGCCATCTTGGGGGTCTCCTGACCTGGGCTCCCACAGAAGTGCTGTTTCGACAGCTTGTTTTAATTCCTCTGTCTCTCCAAGCTCCTGTAGGACAAACAGGGAGGAGGAAACACTGAGGGCCCACATTGCTACAAAAAGAGTAGCCTCTGGGGCACATGGAGGAAGAGGGTCAATGCAGTCACAGTGGGGCTTGAGGCACTGGAGTGAGGGAGTCATAATTGAGGAAAGGAGTAGCCCACGCCCTTATATACTGGGGAATTTCTCTCCTTCACATGGGGTCTGCTCTTTTTGTGGTTTTATGCAAACTGGCCTTCAGTCTCAGTGTTTGGGACTTTTCCTACTGAAACCTGAGCTCTGGGTTCTGAATCCTGATGTTGTCCTCAGCTGCAATCATTCCAAGAGTTGCACTGATCTGGAAATAATGACATAATGATTGATGAGAGAGTTAACTCTCAAATGCTGCTGATAATTAAAAATACAATATCTAATATGTATAGAAGTATTGATCAGAATTTCGCATTGTTTTAGAATTCCCCAAACCACAATGTACACACTGCAATTAGGCACCACCACCCCTGTGGTTTGTGAAATCAGGACTAAATGAATGAATGTAGGGAATTGTTTGAATAGTGAGAGGGTCTCATACTGGGAAAGAAAACATCAAAGGGGGCCATAATGCTACAAGTCCTTAAGAATCCTTTCATTTTCTCAATGTCAGAAAGTCCCTCCTGTGACAAAACTAAAGTTGCCAAAATGACTAATGCTTGGATTTCCTTTTCAGCACAGACCTCACAAAATATATTTTCCATCATGTCATGTCTTGGACACAGGAGTACTCAATGGATAGCTGAATTAATGAGTGGCATTGAATGACTGTGCAAGAGGAAAAATACCAGACCTGATGTTTAGACTTGACTAATTTTGCAGAATATCTCATTTTCAGACTGTCTTTTATTTAGAAATGCCACTAAAATGTACTTAACTTGAAATGAAACTGCTTTTATTGCCAAGAGCAATGCTCAAATGTTCATTAATGGAATACTTGGAGAAAAAAAGGGTAGTCCTTAGCTGAGTTGAGTGAAACATTTGAACAGGTGGTGGTTTCTTTGTTACACACTCAGGATTTTGAGTTATTTCAGTGTTTGGTCTTCTCTAGACACATGTGGGGCTCAGCAACGTTCTATGGCCTTACTTTAACAAGGCTAAAACCTGTTTCATCTCTCTGTATTAATGGTGACTGTGTGTTAAAATCTGGCTTGTTCAAAGCAAAAAGAACTCCTAAAGTGACAGGCACCGAGGGCATACAATCCTCCTGATGACAGAAACACATGCTCTGTGTGGGCCAGTGGTTGGCTTTATGGCCTTACGTGACTCAGCCTGGCATTGTTTCATATTCTAATGCTTTCCACCATTAAATCATGTCCAGTCTTCTATATTTTATTCTTTATTCCTCTCATAGAATGATGTCCTATGTCCTTATTCTATTTTTTCTCAGCAGTCCCTCATATATTACAGCCAGGTCACTATGTGAAGTCTTCAGTAGCTTTGATGTGATCCTCAGTGTAACCAATACAAGCTCTGCTGTTCCACATGCAGATGGTGAGCTGTGCGTATTTGTTTATGCTGCTGTGTGAGGGGACTCTGTGTGGGAAAAGCTACTCTCCACGGTTTGGGATCGATGTGGGGCAGATAAGATTGCACTGTAGCCTTGACTGAGCAAGCATGGAAATCCTTTTCTTGTGTGAGAACTTCCTCTCCATTTAATAGTTGAAGAGCGGCAAGGTCACCTTGAGAATGGCTCCCTACCCTACAAAATATATAGGGTTTTAATTTTCTCATATGACCTATGACATTGTGCGTCAGGGTAACATACAGTTATTTAGCCACTGTAGCTACAGATATGATCAGCAGTTCCCAAACGACATCCAATTACAACAGATTCACAATTTCTCCCTAAAGCTATAATATAAGCCCCATACCAATTATTTGGATATTCATCTTATAAAATGTTGGTTAAAGCTATATGCCTCTTACCTTTAAAATATAACTAAACAGACACCAACTCTTCCAAACAGATACAGTTAGGATGACTTAAATCCAAATGTTGACAAAAACAATCAAAAACACAATTTAGAATCACAACAGTTGTGTCTTCTAATCTTTTACAAAATTCTTACTGATCATCTCTTTATGATATTTTTTAAGAACAGGCTACAACACACATTTTTTATATTTTCAGTGAAAAAACAACAACAACAACAACAACAACAAAAACAACAACAACAACAACAACAACAACAACAACAACAACAACAACAACCCAAAACTGAAACAGCCATTGAAGCTATTTCAGTTTGCACTGTATTTGCTGGTAAAAAAAAACAAACAAACAAAAAACAAACAAACAACAACAACAACAAGACATTAAATGTGGCATTTTCTCAGTTTATTTATGCAAACCACAGGAATTGCAGAATTCTTACTAACTGTGTTGGAGTTTTCTTTATTATTGCTATTATTTTTCCTGCTCAAGAGGCAAAGGCAGGTAGAGATAAGATAATGTGGGGAAATAAGACCTTTCTGTCACTCAAACACACAAAATATAAAGAAAAGTGGCTCTAATAGGGAAAACACACCAAACTTCTTTTACCTCTCTCAAATTTTAATCACAAATCTCCTTTACTGTGTGTCAGCCTTCACTGCCAAGAGGCCTCTGGGAAACCAACGGTATAGATGTAAGGATAAGTCAGCAACCTGTCCATGCTTGAGCTCCTATCCACATGCTCCACTCAAACTTACACAAACAGATCATAATCTCCCACTTATCATACTTCAACATGCTGTCTTGCGTATTACCTGCTGTCGAGGTGTTACACGATTTACAACTGAGATTTTTTAACAGTTCAAATCGTAGATATGGGGCCAAAAGTGAGTGCTGTTGAATAATGTTTCTGGGAACTGTTGTTCAACCTTGACCTTAACCTTCTAACTATATCAAGCAGTAATGAAGGCCCTCTCTCTGGCCGATAGCAAATATATATCACCATTAACAGGCACACATTCCTCTGCTAGCACCATGGGAAAGCAGAGCAGGAGCAGGACATTGCTCACATAATGAGAGACAACCAGGAGTTGTTAAGTAGAGCTAAGAAACAAGGAGACGGAAAGATTATACTGTTAGATGCAATTTTACACAACTAGGAAGTGTTGTAAGAGAGAAAATATCCATTCAGGATTTAAAAAAAAAATAATGCAGATGCAACTCATTGACTAGAGGAGAAAACACGAGCACAATGACTATGGCAGCATCTGCCGTGGCCCTCTTTTGTGGCAGTTGAAACAGCCTTGTGTGTGGTCTGAGTGGTTCCCGTCTTCGAGAAGTAAGCACATCTCTGAGACACTTCAGACCGTAGTCTCACACACAGGCTCTGATGAGCACAGAGCAAAGAGGGAGAGGTCCAATAAACAAGGCCTGTTTGATCCAGCCACAGCCCAGCAGCCTGCCAAGTTCCCTTTGTCTTTGAGAGGACACCACAGCCGTCACACAGACTGCCGTCTACCCACTGCTCTTAGCTGCGGTGAGGGGCATCATTCACATGCTGCCATGCCAGCGGAGACAGAAGGAGAGAGAGTGGGAGAGTAAAACAAAGAATGTGTTTCTAAAAACAAATAGATAAAGAAGCTCCTAAACACTTTGTAGGCACATTGCTTCACTATACAACCATATTTTAATATCTGTGTTTCTTGTTTTGTTTCCATTTCTTGAATTTCTCTAAACAGTTCCATGAGCTGATTGTGCAACTTGCAGGTGATTTGGTGGCAATACATTTCCAAGAAAGTTACACATGGTCTTCATCACTCTGTGGCTGGCTTAGCTGTTAGGGAGATACAAAAGGAATCAATCCAGAAACCCTTGTGAAATAAGTTCAGGATAAGAGCCAAATTCAGAAAATTTGATATTGTAGATAACTGGAACCAGAATATTTGTTCTATTGTTCTTAAAGCAGGATCCCTTGTAGCTGCAAACTAAAAAAACATCATTAAGACCCTACTGTTTATCTCCAGAAGATGTAAGATGTTAAAGAAAGTACACAAATTTCACCAACAGTACTTAATGCAATGCTAGATTTCCTGAATTACTCGGACAAAAACCCCAAATAAAATGCATCAAGCCAGACTTGCTATGTTTCCCCCCAGTTTCATCTTATGGAAAATGTGTGTTATTGGGGGGAAATGTTTCTTGTTTCTAATGTTTAGAGATATGGATTTGTATAACCCTGTATTTCATGTGTCTTACCCTGTGATGTACAGAGCAGTCCCAGGGTTAGTCTTCTAAATGTGGTTTTGTGTGTGTTTGATCCCTGTCTGTCTTTTCCTTAGACAGGAGGAAACTTTAAACTTAGCTCTGGATCAGGTGCAAATAGTACTATTTCCCACAGTTGGAGCCTGGGCGGCAGCAGCCAGCTATCTGACACTAATCACCCATTAAAAAAGTAATGCTGCCAGACTAGAGAGAGCGACAGTGACAGCTGCTGCTACTACATCCAAATGAGGGATTCTAGGAACGCACACAAAGACTCTCCTGAAGACTGGGGAAATGGCACTGTTTAAGTTCAAAGCTGTTCTTTTGCATTGTTGTTTAAAGTTGGAGACTGAGTAAATTAGACTGTGTGAAAGAAAGGAGAATTAGGACTCATAACTTGAATAAGTTATGCTGAAAAATAATGTGGAGAGGCAGATCTTCCGATCAAAGTGTATCCCCTCATCTTCTCTTCAGCAGCAGTTTCCTACTCAATATTTCAGGCTTTCTCTCACTTCTTTCCCTGAGAGGAATCTTCTGTTTCCTCAAGTGGCCTTCTGAAGACCAAGTGTTATTATGGCCTGTGCTTTGGTCACAGATAGGCATTGGGTTTAACAGCATGCCAGAGAAAGTACCATTCCATAGGCGACTGCATGAGAGGATCAACATTAAGCCAAAGAAAGCGGTTTCAGCACAGTTTTAATGCTGCACCTGTCAGGGCTCAGCACAGGCCCAGGATTCTGCAAGATCCTGCCTGTGCAGCTGTGGGTCCAATCTGAACCTTGTCCAGGAACAGAGGCCAGGACCCACTCTATCTCCTCCCTCTGGCCTCTGATCTAACAGCGCACATAACAATGAAGCTCCTCTGTGGGTGCTCTGACCTCAGCAGGCCTGTAATCTAATGATATGGAGAATGACTTCGGTGATCTAGTGGCTGAAGGAATGCAACTTGCACAATGTTTGGTTTCAAAATGGTTTTATAGCATTGCAATCTTTATTTTGTGTTTTTTAAATAACATATCCATTCTACATTTTTTACCACTCGTGGAATAATATAAACTGGTTAAAGACAACAAATAAAAAAAATAGTACATCATATTTATGGCATAGTCTCAGAGGAGGTTTAGAGGTTTGAATTACTATTGTAAACATCTCAGGGTAGAGATCTCTTCAAAACATAGCAGGGATTTTTTCAGTTTTTTTTTTTAAAGGAAAAATACATTCCCCTCAGCACCCCTCTCTAAAGCTCTAGCCTCTTGAGATAGTGAATATTAAGGAGACTAATGTAACTGGATGGTTCGGGGTCTTTGCTGGGCCGCCTGCCTGTGAATGTCCATTTATAACCAGATTGGTCCAAATAAGCAAAGGAAGCATGAGCAACACTTTCCCACAGTATTGCGGGAGACCAGTACAACTTGTTCTCTATAGTTCATGACTGCATGGAAAATACAACCCCACTAAGAGTTTACAGAATGGGCGGACTGGTGGACCGTGGCAACCAAGATAACACAACTTGACCAGCACTGAATCTGATTAGCTACCTTGAAACCCACCATGCTTATAGTGGCAGTGCTGGACAGAGTCATGGAAAAACCTTGTTTGCATCAGCCTCAAAATTTGTTTCCCACAAATAATAAAAGCTGTGTTCCCAGTGGGAAAAGTACTAAATTTATTTTCTGCTGTAGATATTTTTTGTGCATTGCCACTTCAGTGGCATAGTAATTAATTGATTTCACACACTTAAAGATAATTTAAAGACAAGGATTGTAGAATTTACAGTTTACAACACCTGCATTTTTTGTAAGGCCTATTTTTTATTTACTGTAAAACTTCAAATCCCAGGTCACTATTCATTGAGGCATTGACAGTTTAACCAAATGGCATTTTAAAATCATGACCACTTATGCTTTAGGTAATACAATCTGGTTGCCACCTGCTACTATCCAGTTGTGCCCAGGTTTGCTCTTTAGAACAAAGCCTGTGTGACCTCCACATCAGTGCAACCCAGGTTTTCTACTCAACCTTAGTCCTCTCACAGTCCTCATCTGCCTGCCTGTGTCTTTGAAACCCTCTTTGTGCTTTTTTTCTGCAGCAGGTTAGTTGTGTGGGGATCTTATTTCCTTTGCTGCAGCATGGGGCCTGTGGCTACACTGTGACGTTTTCGTTCTGGGTTTTAAAACTTCTGTAGCTAGACACTCATGAGGTTGTGACCCCTGTATATGTGTGAGTGACAGGAAGGAACGGAGTCTTTAAAAAGGATTTACTGTGAATTAACACGCTGATTTGATGCTCTTTTTCATCGTGATCTGTTCCGGTGAGACCAGATTGCTCTGGCCCCTTACACATGGGCAGATTGCATTTCAGCCACTTTTTAAAAAGCCATGCACAAATGGATATATTTCAGCAATGTCACTGGTCAACTGTCACATCTGTCAACTATATTCTTTTGAAACTGGATTTTAAGAATCTGATTTGTCAAAAACCATGATCTCTCTCCACCATTTTTCGCATTAATCCCAGCTGTTTACAAACTCATGGTGTTCTAAAAACACAGATGGCTGAGTACATTTGATATCCTCAAAGTACAACAGACAGTGAAAAACAGCACCAAAGTAATCTTTCTGGTGTTTTCACATTTTATTCAGGTTCAGATTGGATAGAAGGGCACAATGGCTTCTAGTGAAGTGAGCCAGCTCTCTCTAATCAGTTTGGAGGGCAGCTGTGTAGCAAAGACTTGACAGTTGCCATCCAGCTGGCTCAGACTCTGGGAACCGAGGAGAAAGGCTAAGATGCACTTTACACCATTACAAGCCTATGCTTGGTGTCTGTCTCTTCTCCTTTTTTTTTTTTTGTAAACTCCCCTGTCCTTCTCTTTCTTTTTCACCCTCACAAAAACACAGCAAGATCACACCAAAGTGCTCCAAGTTTTTGACTCTTACCCCCCGGATAAACTATAATCTGAGGTTCTGTTCCAGGCCTTCTTCCAGCGTTTACAACGTCATGTGGTCCAGGATTCCCACATTACAGAGAACTGCATGTGGTGTGGGCTACATGTTCCGTTTCCTGCAGATTAACTTTGTATGCCTCTCTCTTTACTGTGACAGACTGAATCAATCTAATGTAAATATGCATTCCTGACTTTCAACAAACCTATGGCCCCTGAAAACCAAAAGCCCCCCCTTAGTTGAAAGTGAGAGAATTCCACCAGGAGATCTAAACTTCCCTCGCTCCCAGATCTCAAGCTTGCCTTCCCACAGACGCCCCAGGCTCAATGACTTTGACTTCCCACATTTAAGAGTCACTAAAAAAAGCATCTTCAAATTGCAACCATAAGTTGTCTCCCTTTTCCTCCTCCCACACACACGCTCTGACAATTCTAATGGGGGTCCTAAATACTGGGAACATCAAATTCTCTTGTGAAAAAAGTCTTATTTTACATTTTAATTTTCTCTGTTGCAACAAAATAACACTCTGCGAATATCCAGCAGTCATGCTGTGGGGTGCATACTGAGTTGTAGCTTTCAATGAAAAAAAACAAAAAACAAGTGGACTGGGGAAGGTTGAAGAAAGAGAAATAAAAAGAGAACAAGGAGTAGGAACCTACTGGCTGACTTCACAAAGGGGTCAGAGGTCTGTTCCCTGAGGATATGTGAGTTTGACTCCCTCACAGAACAAAATAGATCCACTTAGTGAAATCACTTCCTGTCAATGTTTACAGGGTGGTAAGAACTTGGGCTCTAGCATGGTACATTAGGTGATGATAAAGTGGACTGGGTTGTGATACAGAGCTTGCATAAACATTTAGCAGACATTGGCTGTCAGTGTTCAAACAATTACTCTTCCTGCGAAAAATTGCTTTGTGCAGATGTTTTGGACTGATTTTCATGCACTGTGCATCCAGTACAAGCTTTATCTTGCTCAGGGAGTTTGTTTTAAACTTGATGGTGTGGTATGGAACTTGATCTCTGTGAGATAGTCTGACAGTTTATCCTTCACACTCATCCCAGCTGAGATAGAGGGAATGGAGTGTTATATGTGTGTTATTGTTGCACTTTCAGTTAAATTATGCTGGTCCATTCATAGGACCGCTCTGTTAAAGTTGACATCAAAAAGACAACACCTAACCACAGCCTTATCTCTCGTGCCATGCAGAAAGCCCACATCAGGGATCATGGAAGTGTGTACAAGTTTTCTTTTAAAAGAATCTGGGTCACACCATCAAACAGAATACGCATCTGTAGTAGACACCAACTTCTTCATAATATCAAAGCTATTGTACAGCTGGAAAATCCTTTTAGGCTTAGAAAAAAAAAACAAACCAAAACATACAACCATATGTGTAAGGAAAGTGAAATTCTCTCTCAAGCTCAAAAACAAGCAGTTTTTACCTCAAAAACATAATTTTACTGGTCTGACTAAATATTTTGCCAAAGCTTTAGCAACTGAGTAACTGTTTCAACTTTTGTTGATATGTAAAACCTTTCTTTGAAAATAACAGTTGGGTATATATCCACAGTGGAGTTCAAAAAAGCAGGCCCGCTTTT
>JAQQZY010014302.1:0-12362 GCA_030068375.1 Ostorhinchus rueppellii | reverse complement strand
GCCCTGCGATGAACTGGCGACTTGTCCAGGGTGTACCCCGCCTTCGCCCTAAGCAGCTGGGATAGGCTCCATGCGACGCCCGTGACCCCAATGAGGATTAAGCGGGTATAGAAGATGAATGAATTGCTATGGAATGAATAGTTTACTTTTGTTTATGATATTTGTATTATTGCTGTGAAAAGGGCAGAGTTTATTTTGTTTTTTAATATGTGTATCATTGTTTTTTATTTATTTATTTATTTTTTTATTCATTTAGACAGGGACAGCGCACAATATACATTAACCTTAAAAGGACAGATGTGAAATACCAGGCTGTAGCACTAGTCCTAATTTCCACCTCGAGTCCCTGGGCAGGCTGATGTTATCATTAAAAAATGGAAATTAATAAAAACTAAAACAGACACAAAGCAATAAAAATACATTTCTACAACTCCATCCATGTACAAATTAATTCAATAATTCCTGCAATAATTTTCTCTTATTCCTCCCAGTCCAGTCTGTCACACATACTCTAAGCATGTTGTTATGAAAAGGACAGAGTTTATTTTTGTTTTTGATATGTGCATTATTGATATGACGTGGACAGAGTTTATTTTTATTATGTATATTACTGGTAAGAAATGGACAGTTTATTTATTTATTTATTTTTTGTTATTGTTATGGAAAAGATAGTTTACTTTAGTTTTTAATGTGTATTATTGTTATGAAAAGGACAGAGTTTATTTTTGTTTATTATATGTGTATTATTGCTCCTACAAAAGGGACAGAGTTTACTTTAATGTGAAATGCTGCTGCAAAATGAGTCTATCCTTGATTTGTTTAGGAATTTTGTGTTTTGTGCTTAGTCAGAATTTAATCTGATATGTATTGGATTTTTAAGTTCCTTATGGGATCTGACAGGAATTTAGGGTCAGTAGAAGGATGGGGTAAGAGGGGTGGTCCTTTTCAAATGTTGGACTTTATTTTATATAGTCCTGTTGTTGTTTGGTTTTAACGCTAATTTGAAATGAATAAACAAACAAACAATAATGATTTGAAGATTTTTAAAAATTGATTGTAACTCTAATGTCTTTGTGTATATTTTACTACACACAGTTTTCCAGCTGGGAATGTGAGCTCACTTATCAAGACCCTATTTTGTAGTCAGAACATGGGGATGCAGGAGATCAAAGCCTGGACCAAAATACATCAGCTGCTGTCCCCCATACAGCGGCTCAGTGTGGTGCCTTATCTGAGCCTGGCAGGGGAAAAGTTGTTTCCACCTCATGAACTGTAGCTTGGGTTGTGCAAGAAAATACAGGAATATTTATCTATACATGCCTGGCAGTGGCATCATGAATCTTCAGCGATGGCAGGTGGCCCACCAAGATGGTCGAGTATGTGAAATGTTTGGAAAGTTGAAAACTTGAAAAGGAGAGATGCATCTAAAAGATTTTTGATGCAGCCTCTTACTTTCACCAAGGAGGTTATTTAATCACTGTAGCCCATCTTTCAGCAGGATTATGCAAAAGCTAGATTCAAGTTTCAAGGAGACTTGGATGCATCTGACACATCAAACATAGATCATTAGATCTGAGTCAGCGCAGATATATTTGGAAGACGTACGAACAGGTGTTGTGTTATGGAAAGTATCATGAAAGCACTTGATCATGACAGATTAAGCCTCCACTCTGTCCATTATTCTCCACAGTGTCCACCAAAAACAAGGATTTGTCTGAGTCTTTGTAACAGTTTATAGTTGTTATTGTGTTCTAGTGGGGACACAGATACTTAGCTCCACCAAGAGGTTAGGTTTTGTTAATCTGTTTGTTTGTGTTCAAAATAACTTGAAAAGTTCTGAAAAGGATTTGGATGAACTTTTCAGGAATAGTTAGAAATGGGATGAGGAACAAGTGATCCTGATCACCATCTGGATCCACAAATTTTTCAAAGATTTCTTTATCATTGGGAGATGGGGCATGGTAGCACTGAGTTGCATATGAGGTCATTCAGTGCAATCTAGTGGAGGAAAGTACAAACACTACCTTGGCGGAGGTCTGCGCTCTCTGAGTGCTTTTCTAGTTTACAACACTAAAGTATCGTAGGGCCTAAAAGTGGTAACTCTTAGACTTATTGTCATGTCTCTATCTCTGGGTTATGGGTTCTATCCTCTGGTGTTGGGTTGGTGTACTTGAACCTTTCTCCTTCTCCTTTCTTTTGCTCCTTTCTGTCACTGAACTTTCACCTAATTAGTTAACTCCGCTCACCTGGGAGCTCAGCTGCTGCTCGGTTCCTGTCCACTATATATTCCTCCTTCTGAGCTCAACTTGTCACCAGTTTGTTAGATGCCCAGCATGACATACCAGCACTCTTTCCGGTTCGGCTTTCTAGTGTATGACCAGTTTCTTTCTCCTGCTCTTTAATCTGTTCAGTCTGACCTCGAAACCTGCCTGTGTCCTGGTGTTCCTGTTTGCCTCCAGTTCGACACTCCCTTTGTCCCTGGAACACGTCTTCAGCTTGCCCACGCCCCAGTACCCGACCTGCCTTCCGTCCCTGGACCACGTCTCCTGCCTGCCTGAACCCCGGAACCTGACCCGCCTGCCTCCTTTGGACCACGAACTCCATCTGCCTCATCCCCGGGTCTCGACCTGCCTTCTGCCCCCGAACCTCATCTACGGTTTCCCCTCGGCCTGCCTGCCTGGTTTTGGACCCCGGACTGGATCCGACCACCGACTCCGCATTCTCCTCCCCTGGTGGAGAATCAACCCCGGACCATGGACTGTGGCTCTTCTGAACTGTGCGCACCAATGGCTGATGAAGAACCTCATTATTATTGACTTGTACTTCCTGCTCAGTCTGACTTCTTACCTTCAGTAAAAACCCTAAAAGCTTAGTCCTGTCTCTGATCTCGCTTCTGGGTTCACCCTTGTACCATTACACTTACAGTATAGAGCTAAATAACATATAAAACCTAAGCATTATATCAATGTTTTTCAACCTTGGGGTCAAGACCCCATGTGGAGTCACCTGGAATTCAAATGTGGTCACCTGAAATTTCTAGTAATTGATTTAAAAAAAAAACAAAACTTACTAATAAAAAGTACATGTTGAGTTGAAAGAGACAAAACGTGGGGGAAAGAGAGCTGGGTCCATCCCAGTTCACCCCATGGCCCCTCCCCCTTTGGCCCTTGCACTTGGCACTACCCCTTGAAATGGAGCTGTAAGGGGCAGGGCTGTAAACATTCTCCTCTAAAATGGTCCAACCCTTCCAGGTCTGTTACGTCATCAGCGCTGCTATAAACAGATGCCATAACTTTGTTTCTGTAAATATTCTCCATGCGGTCAGCAGCTGTAACCGTGTCTGTTCCATGAGCTTTGGTCATATTTTTACGTCTATCAACTGTAAACCACACAAATGTGATCTACAACATATTGAAACAGCATTAAATGGACGATCAAATGATAAAGTTATTTACAAGAAAATCCACACATTTGTGTGTTTCTTTCATCACTGCTGCACTTTTTGTCTGTGTTTACCTCCATGTTGCCAATGATTCAAACAGAATTATGGGAAATTTCTCCTACCCCTTCATTCGTATTGTGATTCTGACAATCTCTGTTACAATCCTCCCCTTAGCCCCTCCCTTCCGTCTAATTGAAAATTGGGACAACACTACACCTTCATGTGTACGCTCAAAATGGAGGGGGAGGGGCCAAGTGGTGAATTGGGATTCAGTCTTATTGTCAGATTCGTAAGTAGAATTCCAACATGATACAAAAAATAAATATATAAAAGTAATGAATTATGACTTACACCTAACACTTTTAATACCATACCAGGCACACCAATTATTATGTAACTAACAGGAAATTCCTAAACATGTCACTTCCTTGGCTAAATGTCCTTAACAAAGTCCATGAAAAAAAAATAATAAATTCTTCCTCTTTTTCACAGTGACTTGTGAGAAAAAAGTTCAACTTCATTCGCTCATCTATGTCACGTCTGGGACCCGACGTTAGTCTGTTTTATGTGTGTCTTGTCACTTCGTGACATCGCTATTATCCTGCTCTCCCGGTATTTTGACCACGGACCACACCACCGACCACAGCTTTGGATCTTCCCTCGACCATGATCAAGATTACAATATTCATTATATAACTGATTGTGTTAATAAACTGCATTTAACTCCTAATCCTGCTCCTCTAAATGTGTCTCTGCTGTTGGGTCTCAGTCCTGAGTTTGGACTTAACAATCTGTGGTGAAATGGCCAAAATCCCAATCTTTCCCTTTTAATTACATCATCTGTTGTGATGCATTCTAACAGTGGACATAACAGAAATACGAGGTTTTGTTGTTGTTGTTGTTGTTGTTTTTTTAAACGAATAGTAATAGTATTGTGAGAAGCACAGTGAGGTACCTGCCCTGGTGAAGACCTGTGCACTCTGAGTGACCCTCTAGCTCAGGTTAATCCATGTGGACATTTATGACTAGTTTTAAATCGTCTTTACTGTTCATGGCATTGTGTCCTTTTCGTTTAGAAACTTTCACTGTGCAGGACATGAAACACCAGAAGTGGTTTCCTCTAATGTGTATTTCTTGGGTAATGAAGTACAGTAAGTGTGAACTTAAACTGATGTTATTAAACCTGTACTATTGTACCTTGTGGGAAATGTGCACACAGAATGAAAACAGCTCCCAGTTCAGCAGCAACAATGAAAGTGTATTTTTTTTCCCCCTTTAGAAACTTAAGCAATTAAGCAAGTTTTTCAGGCCTCACAATGACAGTAAACAATACTATTATTTTGCCAAAAGCCTCATAATGTGTTAAAGTGGTAATATCTACTATTTATACTTCAAAAGAAACAATAACTAAAATTATTATTTCTGTGTTTACAAAAGGTAAAGTGAAAAATAAAGTACTAAGAAGGTATGTGAAAATGCCAAAATATTAGATTGTAGAGATATGAACTGAATATATATTACACCGAAGGGTCAGGGGCTTTCGGCGACTAGACGGATTAGTGAGTCACTCTGCCGGTTTCCCACGGTGAGGAGGTGTTCGTGGCACAAAGGGATGAGAGCCACTAGGATAACTTTTATACTCAGAGGAAGTGATGAAGTGATAAAAGCTAGAAGAACTGTTGTCGTTTTCACCTCTAGACACTGCTCTAAAATGAAAATAATGGAGTTAGATGCTGAGATCACAGTGTGATTTTAGTGACGTTCGATACCACAGATTTCCGTTCTAACCAGATAATAAGTAAAATACAGGCTGGTATCGATGATACTGATACTTTATATAAATACACTTAATGTTAAGGGATAAAAAATAGTGTGTTTCAAATCGTAACTTCATAAAGAATACAAGATATGAGAGTGATTGTTGTTTAATTATTAAGAACTATTTTAAAAATGAAAACTTATACATTAATCATCTTCTTGTGGTTTGTGGAGCTAGTTTAGCTCCACAAAGCTGACTGTTGACTGAGTGACGCAGTATCACTACCCAGGCGTAAGAAGAAGTTCCCACCAACTGTGTATTATTTGGACAAGAAGAAGCAATTTTCCACTGTATTTCTGATATACATCACCTCAAAAGTATCAAAAGAATCAATATTTTAATTTGTGAATCAATTCTAGAGTGTAAAGATCTAGTATCAGAGATATTAATATTTCAGTATCGATCCGCACATCACTAGCTTCCTCTACAAAGATGAGTTTGATTTTGAGGCTGATGATGGTTTAAAGTTATGTGATGTTTTTATCTTTGATAAGTTCACCATGTGTTGATTGATTCCAAACAGATCTTTAGTTCAGATCCTGACAACACAAACTGTACAGAAAGCAGAGGTGATTTATGGATTGACTCTGGCTGTTTTCTATATAATAACAGAGCGAAGCTAACAGCGCTATAATGTAAACTATCAGCTGATGCAGCACCTGTGGATTGTAAGACAAGTTATGTTGACCAATCAGCAGAGTAAGCAGGTATGAGTTTTAGTTTGAGTGAAGAAGACATGATGATACCATTGTACAGGTGTTTGTAAAATAGGGTTGGGAATCTTACTGGTAGGACCGATACGATACACATCTTGATACAGCATTTCCGTTATGATATATTGTTCACACCCAAATCATATTACAGAGTGATTAAACACTTTATGATTCAACAAATTCAGTCTGGGGGAAAAAAAAAAAGCAGTGTAATTCAATGAGCTGAGTATTTATTTCTCCAATAAAAGCCTGACTTTGTCCAAAGTGTCTTTAGTTCCGTTTCAGAACACGTGCCTCACATACAGTCAGTGAAAAAGTTCAGACTTTGTTTCCAAAGTAGTTTCTCTGCATGTTTCTAACACTGAACTTCTTGTTCATTGGCTGAATCCATTTGTAATGTCATATATTTGTAAATGTAGGTAATACAGAAAAAGGTTCTGTCACTTTAAGACACACCTGCCCAAGTTATTCTGGGATGTGCTGTTAGATCTGTATGTGACTGTTTAAGGAAGTATGTGTGGTATGTACGTCAGGATTCAGTTCAGCTGATCTAGGAAAAAGGACACGTTCACAAACCACATGTGGTCACCTCCTTCTATGTCTGTCACGTTCACACACAGATGGAACACGATTCATGGGCGGAGCATGGGCCCAGTGCATGGGAGGAGCATGTTCCCAGTGCATGGGTGGAGCACGTGCCCACATTCACAGACCCCACGTGGTCACCTCCTTCTATGTCTGTCACATTCACACACAGATGGAACACGATTCATGGGCGGAGCATGGGCCCACGTTCACAAACCACACGTGGTCACCTCCTTCTATGTCTGTCACATTCACACACCGATGGAGCACGTTTCATTGGCGGAGCATGGGCCCAATGCATGGGAGGAGCATGTTCCCAAGGCATGGGTGGAGCATGTGCCCACGTTCACAGACCACACGTGGTCACCTCCTTCTAAGTGTTGTGTGATTCAGATACAGATGGACAGGATTCGTGGGCGGAGCTCATACTAGTGTGCGCAGTGTACAGTGTAAGACTTTTAAATGCAAGTAAAAATATAGTCTATTGAACTAATTGAATTTTATCGATATAAATATTCAATAACCAATGCATTGTGATATCCTTCCAGACTTTTCATTCACTTGCAGCTTCTCTACCAGTGCACTGGAATCATTCACATACGTATCGGATAATCTCCCCATCCCTAGTGTAAACAATGAGCTTTATACTTTATGCAGTGAGTGATACAGTCTGTGGATAAATAGTGTTGATTGATGGGTGGTTTCAGTCCTATGTGTGGTCTGCTGTTACTTTGGAATATCAATACTAAGCTTTTTAATCGTGATGGTCGCTTCTTTTCCCTTCAGTGTTTTTCAGCTGTTGATGTTTAGTTTTTCTTCTGAAATACCAAAGGTGAAAGTGGGGGCAATAAGTTATGGGATGCACATTTGCCTCCAGCTCTGACCGAGTGTCAGATGCTAAAATGTATCAGTCTATAATTGAAAACTCTGTAATAAGTCTCAGCATACCAGCCATCCTAGGGTGTTTCCCACTGTTATTCTCTGGGATTGTAAATCCTCTTTAATGCCGCCAAGAAAAATCTGTACCTATTGGAAAGCTATGAGCAAAACGGTTATCAAACTTCTAAGCTGTTCAGGCCATCTGTTACCTGAAATACCTGCAATAACAGTCTATCTGCTTCTCTTTCCTCACTGATATACGTACACTTCACTTATTTACACACGTACACACCAAAATTGAGGATGTCTGCTGCACAGGCAAATCTCCTGGGTTTTGTTTTTATAAAACAGAGATAAGTCATCAGTCTGCTCAGGCTGTCGAATCCCAGAGTGTCATTTTTTATAGCAAGCCTCTGTGGTGGAATTTATCTGCACGATGCTGAGATGATACAAACTGAACGGAGGCTGAAAATGAAAGAGTGATAGCTGACACAGGAGAGTTCAGTGACTGGATAGTTGCATGGTTGGATGGATGGATGGATGGATACAGGGAATCGGGAGGCAAAAGGGGGAGGGTGACAAGTGAAGCATGTATGGAAGGATGTAATTACAGGGAAGAGAGAGGGAAGGAGAAAAGAATGGGGAAAAAAAAGGTGTGAAGTAAAAGAAGCTAAACAACAAAAAGGGAAGATAAAGCCAAGATTAGGAGAAAGCACACAAAGGGACATAAGAGACTCCTCCTTATGATAAGTGTCTGATTTATGTTTTGGAAACGCAGGCGGGCTGTTGTTACACCTGTCCTTGACACCAAAGGCTGAGACGACCTTTTTCCTCAAGCCACACCTGGAAATGTGTTTACACTTCATCAACATGTAGTCACAGATACAGTCACATGAGCTCAAACCAAACACTGGTTAAATAATGCACAAAGAAAAAAGGTCAAAGACTCACACACACACACACACACACACACACACACACACACACACACACACACACACACACACACACACACACACACATACCTGATGGAATGGAAAAGTGCTGTGAGCAAAAGCAGATTGTGTGCACCCTCCTGAGTGAATGAAAGGAGACTAAGAGAATCAATGTCCCAATGCATTACCGGAGCCCATGTCACAACCCGCAAAGCTCAGACAAGACACTGTTCATCACTCTGATGGGGCTGCAGGAGCTGAGAAATACAGATGTGGGAACAAATATGAGACCATCACAAGTCATCAAAAACAATGGTTATGTAAACCAGTCCTAACTCCTGTGTGTGTCATGTGACTAAACCAGACAGAAAAGAAAACATGGGATGCCTAATAGCACTGTTTTTTGTCAGTCCAATGACATAGATCAGTGTTTTTGAACCTCAGGGTCAGGACCCCACATGGGGCCTGGAATGCAAATGGGTTCACCTGAGATATCTAGTGATTGGTTAAAAATAAAAAATAAAAATGCACTAATAAAAAATACATTGTGAGTTAACAGAGACGTAACTGGTCTTTAACTGTCATCGAACTGATAAGACATCTTCAGCACCATGAATCTATGGTAGCCCTGCAGGAACAAAAACAAAAAACAAAACATAAACCCAAACTGAATTATCTGTGTCCACCAGGGGACAGCACGGTCTATGAATATTTAAAAAAGAAAAAAAAAAACCTTTTGATATATACTGTTACCCATAAAGTCTTTACCTTTTCTCATGCAATGAGTTTGACAATGTGATTTATTTTTGATAAATAAAATATAAGTCAGATGTATATGAACTGGAATAAAAAGAAGAATGAGTCTGAGAACACAATTAGTCCAACTTGATGTACAACAGGTAACAGTTGTAACAATTAAAATGCTATTGTTTTATAGAGTGTTTTTCTGTATGTGTGGTTGTGTTGGAACGCACATGTATTAAACTGAGCAGAATTTTTTTTTTACATTCATATAATAGTTTTATTGTCAATCATCTTGGTTAAGCTTTGGTAACTTTTTAAAAATCTTTTTTATTGAAGTCGAAGTGAACCAACATGGCAGTCACATAAGAGAGAAACAATACTTTTGGAAGCAGAACAATTTTTAATAGAAACAACACAATGCACTAACATTTCCTTGCCAAACCAATGGTTCATTCATTCATTCATTCATTCATTCATTCATTCATTCATTCATTCATTCATTTATTCATTTATTTACTTTGAGCAGAAGGAAGAGAAAAAAAACAAACATCTTCTGTGTACAAAGAACTAATATCAGAGCAAATACATTAATAAATAAAGATGATCAAGACAAAATAGCAATTTCCATGCATACTAGTAATAACAAATGAAATTCAATATGTTCTGCTCAAAATGATGGTTGAATTAAACATGTGATAGTCAGAGGGAACGCTCAGCTCCGACACATCGGCTGTCAGCCTTTTCAGATGTTCTAACCTATTTCAACACATGCTCCTCTGCTTTTCCATTCTGTTTGATACCTCAGGTGACAAACACTTGATCTATATGTCACAGCTCTTACAACAGGGTAATATACATGACCTTGAGCAGCACGAATCCTTGAGTAAGCTTAATGGTTGATGCCATGTTTCTTTTCCCTTTGTCATGTACACAGTCAATGTTTATTACCCCAAACATACATTCACAGGAAAACCTGGAGGCATGCACCGATCAGTCTTTCCCAATGACAACAGTTGAAAGGGTTGCTGCCAGCACTGCATCCATCAGGACCGCAATATATGACTGTACAAAGTCACTAGTGCTTTAAATATTGATACATAAAACAATATATCACAATGAAGTGTTCGAGAAAGGCGTTGTTTTATCAGTAGTCAGTTCCTCTTGTATAATCTCTATCTATTAATCAGGCACCGTCTGCTTTTGATCTTTTTTTTTCTTTCAACATCTAAGACATATCACCCAAATGCCAGGAGGGCAAATGTCTTGGTTTTTAAATAACAGTGTCATGCTGTTATTTGATCAAGTAAGAGCAGTTTGGTGTAAGGCATGACACGCCGTCTTTTATTATGAGAAAATGTATGTGATAGTTGAAAAACATATTCTCCCTGCTAGTCTTTCTACATTTCTAATAAAACTATACAATTTTTTACCTAAAGTGAAAGTACAAGTAAAACCTACATGTACCTCGCATTTTAAAAAATACACATCTTATTTAAAAACCAGCGCGTTGACCCAAGAAAATCCACAGGTTCTGGAAGCAGCAGAGTCCATCAAATGGGGAGCAGAGCTAAGCTTACTGGTGTAATCCACAGATTAGGAAAAAATAATGACTCTCATTTTGTTTGTATTGAAATCCAAAGTAACAGAAAAGAATGCATTCATAGTTCCTGTATATATGCCTTTGAAAGGGCTTTACATCATCACTATGACTTCATCGCATTCACATGACGTGACTAAGTTTACTGGTGTAACACACAGACAAGGAAGAAATAGAAGGGCCTTCATTTAGTTACTCCGCCCCCTGAAGGGAAGGCAACGGGTACTGTTTTTGGTTTGGTTCAGTTTATTTGTTTGTTAACACTCGAGCAGCAAAACTATGGGTTGAATTCATACCAGATTGGGTTTCTAGATTTCCAGTGACCCAGAATAGATGTGGTAAGATTTTGGGAAAAGTAGGTCACGGCTGAAAATTTGAAACTCATTTTTTTCCCCCTTATTTGCTCATTCATTTGTGCAGTGATTCCTCTTCTGAACCTGTTTTGTCCTCACTGGTGTCATGGGGGTCACTATCCCATGTCCTTAAGGGCGATACACCCTGGACATGTGACCAGTTCATCACAGGGCTGAACATATAGAGACAAACAATCACTCTCACATTCACACCTGTGGGCAACTTAGATTAATCAATTAACCTATCAGTGCATGTCTTTGGATGGTGGGAGGAGCCAGAGTACCCAGAGAGAACATGCAAACTCCACACAGAAGGGTTCCATCGACTGGTGTTGGAATCGAACCTAGGACCTTCTTGGTGTGAGGTACGAGTTCTATCCACTGCACCACCGTGTCACCCCCGTTACTTGTAATGAGCAAAATTTCACATGTCTGCAGCAGAAACACTATAAGTTGAATTCATGCCAGATTAGGTTTATAGATTGCCAGTGACCCAGAAATGATGTGGTTATGGTTTGGGAATAGTAGGTAAAAGCTGAAAATTTTAATGAATTTTTCTTTTTTCCTCATTTAAACATAATGGATGAAATGGCACGTCTGTAGCAGTAAAACTTCATACTAAATTGAGTTTATACGTAGATTCCCAGTGACCCAGAATAGATGTGGTTACAGTTGGGGAAAAGTACAACAAAGTGTAATTTTTAAATTATTTTAAAAGTTTTTTTCCTCCCGTTTACTTCTAATGGCTGAAATTTCAAATGTCTATAAAAACATCAATTTTATTTCAATTTACTTCACGCTTCACACATTTATAGAAGCGACTGATCTGCTGCCATGAGCACGTGCATAGACATAATGACATCAGCTGGATCGATGCCAAAATAAGCTACAATACATGGGAGGGGTGGGGCTTGTTGCGGATGGAACCACTTGTTTTGTGTTGACATGGACCGTCGACGTTTACACGGGACTGAACAAGATGGTTTATTGTGACTCACTGCCGTCCTGAACTCCAGTCCATGTGATTGGGGACGTTAACGGGCCGGGTCTGACTTGGGACCAGTGGAGTGGAACCGGGCCAGGGTAAGAACCGGACTGACGGCGTGAGTGTGTGATCATAGCTGGACCCGGCTCTCCCGTCGTGTCCTGGTGGTTCTGTTGATCCGGATCCAGCCCAGTCTAATCCTGGACCCACAGAATCAATCAATCAATCAATCGATCAATCAATCAATCAATCAATCTTTATTTATATAGCACTTTTCAAGCAAAAATTTGCCTCCCAAAGAGCTTCACAC
>JAQQZY010014260.1:0-12366 GCA_030068375.1 Ostorhinchus rueppellii | reverse complement strand
CGGTCCCAGCGAAACCCCCCCCCCCCCCCCCTCCATCCATCCACCACCACCCCACCCCTCCCACCGTACCAACACACTGTGGCTCACACACGCATGCTCCCATATAGGTGCGGCGCAGACACACACACACACCCCAGCTACCAATAGCGCCATCGACCTGCCTGCGTACACACTCGCGTGCTGCTGCTCGGACTCTGGGGAGAACCAGAGTAGGAATCACACTACATTTACAACTCATGCTGGTTTCTGGTCTTTGTGTGTGTGTGTGTGTGTGTGTGTGTGTGTGCGCGTGTTTGTGTGTGTGCTGACTAAGCAAAGCTGTATTTATATGGTCACACATGGGGTAAAAATTATGTACTGTGTGTCTTACCTGAGAGGAAAAAAAAAAAGGCTTCCTGGTCAAAATATGAATGGAATGTCCTATCGTATGCTTATTCAAACAAGCCCGTGCTCAGATTTTTTGAGGCTTACGCAGTACAATGATGAGAGATGATTTTGGTATGCATGTACAAGCAAATGTGTTATTTTTGTAGCAATAACCAGTACCACGTGATTTTTGGGTGTGCTGTAATTCACAGCTTGATCCTTGTCTTTTGGTGCTTTGACGACTATTTTTCTCCCCCTGTCCTTGTTCTTTTCCCCCTTCCTCATCTGTTTTCAACATTTTATCCTAATAAAATCTTTTATTTATGAGTTCAAGAAATGTAGACTCCATACTTGGAATTAGTTCTTTGATCAACCTTAGAAGTATTGGTTTACTTTTCCAGTATGTTTCCACTTTTCTCTCAGTGTGGCGCATATGTTATTGCTTTTGGAGGATGATAAAGTAGCTTGTACCATCTTCTACACTGACAGCCTGCTGGCATGCTAATATACAAACTGAGAACTTAAACCACCAACCTGCCTTTTTTTAATATAGACTGTCATTTCTAAATGAATTGCTCTCTGTCATTGTCCAAAAGTACATTTTGTCGTATTCATCAGAAATGATCAGATGGTTGTAATCTACAGTCTGAGAGCATCCGAAGTGGTGGTTGTATTTTGTGCTGAATGGAAGAGGGGAAATAGCCTTGTCCCAAATCTCCATAGCTATGGCCTTGTAGCAGGAGAACTCATGAATCTCATTGCTCTCCTATTCAGCTGGAAATGGAGTTCTTGCACGCAGTGCGCTTCTGAAAACACTGGAGCAGACGCTGTGTGTTTATGATTGTAGCATTAATCTGTGTTTTCTCCTAAAATACAACTAGTGACAAATGGCTTGTCATGAAAGTCCGAAAACCCCTTACTCATTACATTTTCACATTTAAGGAGATTCCTAGATGGTTTGCTTGCCGTAAAATTAAGATCAGTTTTTCTTCTTCATCTAAGGTAGATATTGAGTTAAGTGTTTTTATTCACTTTTGCAGCATTTTCCTACTTTGCTTCTGGTCGACAGTGGCCTTTGTTTAACTGTCAAAAAAATTAAATCCCTCACTCACACATACTGTACCTCCTGGCTGTTAATCTTGTAATTTTGGGTCAATGCGGTTCATTACTTAAAGTCGCGACCAGTCATCTTTAATCCCAAATTAATCAGATAATCCCAGCCCATTGTCAGGCTGTTGTTCGCACTCTGTGAGGCTGGTGTCTGCACCTCTACTCTTGACCCTCACCACTTCCTTCCTCTCTGCTCCTAAATCCAGGCCCCCCTCCTTCTCTCTCATTGTGTCTAAACCCTTCATCAGTGTTGTGGAACTTAACTGGCCTCTCTAAGAAAATCAGGGGCATCCGGCCTCAAGGCAGCCCATGCCATCTAGTTCTATCAACCCAAACGTAGACAGCACAGTTTTATTGTAAATCCTGAAAAGCAAGGGATAAGCTCATGCTCTGTAGCTAAATATACTGTATCCATTTTATAAATAGTACGAATTTGGATGTCTTGGAGCTACTTGAAGAATTCTAATATCTTAAAAAAAAAAATCTTTTCTTAGCTCGGTTGAGTTTATTGTGATTATTGTAAGTATCTTACCTCTATGTGTATGTGTTGGTGTGTGAGGAAGGGGGCAGCTGTGCGTGACTAGAACAGGACAAAGCTGGTTGCCTTGAGGGGGAATAAGGGGGACCTTCCATAGCCCCGATGCACAGAGCGATATGAATCTTAACCGTTGTGACGGAGAAAGATGGAGAGTGAGAGAAGAGCATAGATCGGCTGCGAAAGAGGGAGAGGGAAGGGCCAGTTTAGACTCCTGGGATTCCAAAGCAGTGACCGTGAAAGTGCTTAGATAAACAGAGAGAAAGACAGAGAGAAGGGGGGGGGGATTGGAGGGAGGGAGGGTGAAGTGGGTGAAATGTTGGTGGAAAAAGCAATGGAGGGAAGAGAAGACAAGAAGGTGTAGGCAAGCTGACAGGGGAAGGAAATGAGACCTTCTGAGGATGGGGTGAAAGAAAGCAGATGGGAGTGAAACCAAGTATAGAAGTTTTTAAATAAGTTCAGCAGGAGTCGGGGGGGACTGAAAGGGCCAGCTTACTCTATTTACTCCTTACTCCTTGTGCCTCTCCAATCTTTTTCTCTCAATCTTCTCCTTTCCTCTTCTCCCTGCTGTTTAAATAATTCAGTCCTGTTGGCTGTATTAGGCCAGGTTTCCTTGGCATGTCTTGAGTGGCTGTGTTGATTCGCTCTGTCTGTCTGACTGATAGACAGAAGGACACTTTTAACCCTCTGAGCTGCACCGACAATGGCCAAATAATTAGACACAGAAGTTAACCGGGTGGAGGGTGGGGGGTGGATGCACACCTGGGATGAATATGATATGCTGCCTGTCCAGCGCTGACCTTCACATCATGGAGGGAGAGACAAAAACAGAGTGCACGAGTGGAACAGAAAGAGTGTCTACGGCATCAGAAGTGTGACCCACTTAGTAAATGATGGATTCTTAAGGCCAAGTCTGATTTATTGGCTGAGTGTATTTGCTTTGCGAGCGCCCTTTTCACTATAGTGAAGAGTGTAGTAAATGTGTGTGTGTTTTAAGGGATGGTGCTTGCATGTCCTGCTTAACCCACTTACACAGGTGGGTCTCACTGAAAATGTTTTAAGTAAAGTTAATATAATAGATGAGAGTGTAGATTGTATACGGTGAAGACAAGGGACTTATGAAACACAAGACAATTAACTTTTTAATGGAAGTCTGAAACCTTAAAAATGTGGAGGAAAAATCACAAGCACTGCTTGTTTGGCAAATGGTACGTTGAATTTATGGAAGGAGTGACAGTTGAGTCTAAAATCATCTGTAGCTGACATGACCCATTAACAAATTATCTTATCATTTCAGTGTAAAAATACTGCAGAAAATGTCATGGCATTATGCAGATAGATACAGCCACAGATGAGCTGCATTGAAAAGGCGGTAGAAATGGACCAGTAATCTGTCATTTCTGCACAGATTAATCTGCCTGTGTGATTAATTGATTTTTTTTTTCATTTGAACGAACATGTAAAATATAGAGATATTTAATATATAAAACAAAAGGAAACCAACATTTTTTTATTTTATTTTTTTTAATTTGGGGGATAACTGCTCATTCATATACAGTTCTAGGTTTAAAGCTTTAGTCTGAATATACAGTATGGGTGGATGTCAGACTCATGGATCCTCATGCTGGTGTTCCTTATGTGCTGGTATTCAAGTCTGTGGAGCACTGGGAGACGCTTTTTGACGTTACTTGATTCCCTTTCGATGCTAACGTATCAGTCGCTTACATCGATGATGACTAGAGGATTTAATTAGTTTTTTGCTGCAAAAATCTTTATGCTGTCTCAAGGGCTTCAATATCTGTCTTCTGTGCCTCTAAAACAGCATCGTGTCGATAAATGACCAGATACAGAAGATTCCAACGCAAACTCCTTGAACCCTTACAAGCATGTGGAAGTGTTTTTCTTGTACTGATCCTTTAGATTAGCAAGTATGTGGTGGGCACATGGACCAACAGACAAATACTTGTATCTTATTTTGTTATATCACTGTCGCTATTTCTTCCAAATCCCCATTGAAAAGATGTTCAAGTTTCCTGTGCATCTGCTTTATTGGCATAAAAGCCTCTTTCCCAACGTTTGTGTTAAGTGTTATTTACTTCAAAGTTAAAATTAATTTGTCTAAACCCTCTAATTTACCCACTTGTCAGCTCTGGCACTGTGTACCAAGCTGCAGAGCCCTAACAGCAAAGATAGTACATAAACATGAGACAAATTATGTTGACACAGTGGATCAGACTAGCTGCCACTTTGTAGCAATACACATTGATAGATTTCATAAATAGTATGAATCATGGCTTTTCGTGTCCACCCATCATAGCTGTCAGTGTCCCCCCTCCATTCCTCCGTCTATGTCGGTGTGTGAGTGGTGAGCTACTGTAGCTATAATCAGGTTTATGTATCCAAGGCTGGCACCTGTACAAATCAGCCCTGTATTTACTCTGCAGCTCCATTTGGACTGCAGAAACATGGAGAGCACTCATTACTCTGAGGTTTAGGCTGTCCGACAGAAGGAAGCAGGAAAAAAAAAAAAAAAGATGGATGGAGCGATGGATGGATGGGTGGGGCACTGGCTTGGCACTAGTCCCAGCTTTGGATTGGTTGTTGTCCTGGCAACGGCACGTATGACCTTATTTACCCCTTTGTACACCCTCGCAGTACGTATACCCCGCTCTCGCCTACACTCACTTCTTTTACTGCAAACACTTTCTGTGTCACTATTCTCTGCATGAAAGCACGAAGTCTTCTTCTCATGGCCATTTTTTCCCCCTCACACTGCGTTTACAAGTGTGTCCACTTCTTCAAAGGACAGGTGAGGGAGTCAAGAAAGGCTGCACTTTTAGCTTCTGCCATGCTGGTGGGCATAGTGACGCAACATTTTGGCTTAAGTGTCTTTGGTCAAACAGTGAAAATAAAATTGAATCATAGAGTGTCCATTTATATTGTGGACGGTAATTTCATACCTCCCAGAAAAGTCACTGGAAAGCCTATTTTAGGATCCGACTAGACCACACATGGAGAGCAGTGCCTATGTATGACAGAGCTCTACCACAGAGGGGGATGATGGTTTCTGCAGACCTGTAGCCGTATCAAAATGGTTCCGATGGATTGGTTTCCATACTGATGGGTCCTGTGGGCCTGAATCCTGCAATTTTCTTCAGTTCAGACGGCCGTAGCTATACATCCTGTTGTGCTGCTGAGTCCCCCAGAATGGACACACATACACACACAGAGGAAGACCTATGCCATAACAGGCAGAAAATAGGGTCTGTCTTCACCAGGGGCTGAGAATCCTTAAGGCCTGGAGCAGCATGTGTGTGTATTTCTGTGTGTGTATCGGTGTGTTCTATCGGTGTCTGTAAATTGATAGGAGATGTGAGTCCACGAGGCAGCCTGCTGATCCGCTCAGTTTGAATAAGGAGTGGAGTGGTCTGAATGCCCTGTGCCTACTGGTCATTTAATGGAGCCTGCAGGGCAAGAGAGGTGCAACCAATCACTTCATCTTGGTTATACGCCTGCACCCAAAGCTATACTTGGATATTTTTATGCACCAAATTCATATCGATGCAGTATGTGTGTGCTATACTTGTGAGGACAGAGGCAGGGTTTCCCCCAGAGCTGGAAAGCCACCTGATGTAAATGCACAGTAATTCAAATGTCAGTTCTCAAAGGTTGCATGTAAAAGAAATCACATATTTCAGTGGATGAGGAATGGAAAGGAAGAAAAAAATAAGAGCAGAGTTCACATACCATCCACATTTTGGAGATAGGGAGTCATTGAAAAGTACGCGAAAGATCTGGTGGAAAGCAGTGATACGCTTTCTGCTGACCTTGAAGGAAGCACACACATGCCCACATGTACATACGCCATACCAAACAGGAAAGAGGAGATAAGCATAACAGCTTGTTTCCCTTAAGTCCCTTTTTCCTCTCTGTGAGGAGGGCTTGATGACGGTTTTCAGCCACAGTTTGATGACACAGAGGATCTAAAGAGGCGGGGTTTGGAGAGTCTTGAGGGTGTGAAATAGAAGGGGGTAGCATGGGATGTTTTGGCCAGCTGGTTCAGGCGGGGTGGTAGGGGGCCCCAGATGGTCAGAGGTGGGGGGTGAAGTCCTTGTTTGTGCGCATTAAGGGGAGTAAAGCACCAGGTTAGACACAACACTGGTGTTTGGGCTCTGGACGCAGCATGACTGTGTGGGTGTGGAGGGGGGACACCGCTAATAGAACAGCGGTGAGGGGGAAACGTGTCCTGATTCTGTTCAGTTTTACATTTGTGCAGTAGTAGGATGAACAAAGTGCTCAGGATTGTGAACAAAGTGTTGTAACTATGCAGAATCTTTTCATGCAGCACCAAGCAAATCTCTTTTCAAGTATTTTCCCATTGTTTTTTTACTCATGGCTACAGCACCCTGGTTGTGTGATTCTTCTTTCTTTTTTCCTCTGAAAATAGGATAGCCTGTGGAGCAGGAGGTCGCTGAAGCTTTAGAGATCTAAGGAAAAGCATGTTCCCTTACAGGCATGTTCTACCTATTCTCCTGTCTTCAGGGTCTTTTTGTCCTAAACTACATTTTGTATCTGTGTTTTTGCCCCTTGGTGCATAGCTTCTTTCCATGTAAAAGACTTTACAGGTCTAGATTTCAAACCTCACAATTTTTGCATCTTTTTGAAAGACACAACATGCCTTTCACTTATTGGACAATAAGGTAACGACATGTTCCTTCTTTATGATAGCAAATCAGATTTTCTTCATCATCACTAGTCGCTTTTCCATTGACCCTTAAATTGTGCGAATATAACTTAAAATAAAAATGTAGCTAATGGAAAAACATTTTTCGATTGAAAACTTTTTGCACTGGCAGGAGGTGTTTTTTTCGGGCACAGCAAAATTGGTATGTCATGTAAAGCTGCAATAGAAAGACCTTTTTCTGCAACTATAGTCACGTGAAGAAAAAAAAACGTATGTTGATGAATGAAAGAAGCAAAGAACCGTTTTAATAATAATAATAATAATTAAGAAATACGGCATGTTACGTGTGGACAAACCAGGAAACCGAATCATTTTTAGTTTAGTACGATTTAGATGGGTAGTATATAATGATAATAATGAATATATCTATAAATCAAGGTGATATTTGTGTTTGTCACCATGTTTACAGAATTGATCCTGTCACGATATCTCACGATAATAAATAAACAAACCATCCCATTTGTAACTTAATAGAAAAACCAACATTATGCACTTCTTACACACACATCATATTTTCAGTCTCATGCAAATATTTGCTCCGCTAGATTAAATCCTTGTTACATGGCCAGGAGGTTTAGGGTGCTGACACGAGAACAAAGAAAGATGTTCCAGGTGAAGACTGAAAAGATAAACATGCAGCTCGCTTGTGACTAAAAGAATTCAGTTATTATACAAAAGGAAAAGAAAAGCCAACAGTTATTTCCAGCAGAATCACTTGGATATGAACACAAAATTAAGCAGACCAATCACTGCAGTGATGGACCCGCTGGCCATGTTCATTGTGGAAGCTCCTGGATTTATAGGCTGTGGAATTAGCAGCAGGTGTGGTCCATCGGCACAACAGGAGGCGGGGCCAAGGAAAAAACAAGAAATGGCCCCAGCCAAATCAGATCAAGCCCACCTGTCAGCTACCTGTAAATGGTCAATTCTGTCAATTTTGTCCAGGGAGCAAGGTTCAAAACATTACTTATCACAAGTTGTAATGTAATGGAACCGGGCCTATTGAACAATGTTTCTACAAATGTGAGATTTTCCTTAGATCATGGAAGCTTTCTGCCAAATTTTTTATGAAACATTTAGTACAAGAGTATTTCAGGATTATTATTATTATTATTAAGTGTGATAAGGAATATATGATGGAAATCAAAGCTTCTCTGTTGAATCAAAGGTTAATATTGTCAAGTTAATGTATAGTTGGTCATTTTAGACTGTAGGAAAAAGTTCAGTGTGGAGTTATTCATTCACTCATTCATTTTTCAAACTGCCTAATGCTCAAGAAGGTCGTGGGGATGTTGGAGCCTATCCCAGCGACAGAGGGTACATCCTGGATACATTGTTGGTTCATCACAGGGCTGTATACAGAAGGACAACCATTCGCTGTCACATTCACACCTGTGGGTGATTTAGACTGACCGGTTAATCTATGAAAGTGCATGCTTTTTGGATGGTGGGAGGAAGCCAGAGGAACATGGAGAACCAGCACAAACACAGCAGGAATACATGCAAACTCCACACAGAGAGGCCCCCACACCGCTGGCATTGGAACTGAGCTGTGAGGCGACAGTGTTAACCACTGCACCACTGTGGCGCCCCAGTGTGGGTTTAATTAGCTTAAAATGGCAGAATCCCATCACTCTGAAACTAGTTTTTCAATTGACTGTTAACGTGATCTGTCAAGGCTGATCCTCTTATATTCATTGAGATTAATGACTCACCTGTCATGTACCAAAACACCTGCAATAAAAAAATACAGCTTTGCAAAAGGCATTCTGCTTTCACATCAAAGATCCTCCTGTTAATCCTGTAACGTTACCACAGACCTCTGAATGGAGCTGAAGCTGTGACACAGCAGTGGGCTGTTGTCACTGGTCAGTGTAGTGATCTGAGTCAGTGGTCACCTTGCTGTGACTGGCCATGGAAAAACTGAGGTTCCACCAAGCGTTTCAGCCTCCCACCATTGCTTCAAATGTTGAGTGGTTAACATGCCCTCATATGCACAGACCTAAAAATAGTCTAGAATTTCTGAATTCTTTTGGGATGACTACTACAGTGTAAGCATATTATTACAACTTTAAGGGCCCCAATATATTCAGTATTCCTAGTATGCAGCCGTTGTGCGTGATCGGGTATCTGCTCTGTATTCTCGAAGCTGTTGTGGGATTGTTGCTCCTTTAATTATTCTCTCATATTAAAGGATCAAAGGTCTCTGGCACAGTCGAACCCCTGCATTTCATTATCAGTGCACACACTCACATGTACATACGTATATTTAAGTGTGCACGCTCTTTTTTAAGGACACGCATTGGAAGGGATTCATTTATGTTCAATTTTGAGTTTGCGATCTGATTTCCTGTAATTGGAAAAAGAACAAATGTGGGCCTTTTTTTTTACGTGCAGCTCCATTCAGGGACCCAGCGTGTTATTTTTGATTCGGCTCCTCGGTGAGAATTTTCTTTATCAACCACGAGCTTGCACCAGCCCTCAGAAGGGTGTCATTGATCACCCTCTGGCATGAGGGATAGAGCATGTTTTATTCTCCTGAAGTACTTTCATGTCTCTGTGCATGTGTGTGTGCGTGTGTGTGTGCGTGTGTGCGTGTGTGTGTGTGTATGAGCCTATGTTTGTGTGTGTAGCCACGCCCACATGTGCTTAAATACACATGAGCTGTTTCTTCATCCTCTCCTCCCTTTTACTCCAGCTCTGGACCAGGCCAATCCTCTCCTGCGCTTCCTCAGGCTTCTCTCAGTGATAGGTTGATCCAGCGCTCTGTTTTCTGACACTCACCTCTCTTCTGTACTCCCGTGATTCTCCTGTGCTGTCACCGTTCTGCTGCATGGTGGCTGGCAGGAGGTTAGGATGCTGAGTGTAATTAGGGTGTACCCAAGCCTACCTGGGCCAGAGAGAAGGGAAGGGAGGAAAGAAGGGAAGAGGAGAGAGAGAGAGAGAGAGAGAGAGAGAGAGAGAGAGAGAGAGAGAGAGCTGACAGTTTGACATCAGTAGAGCACACCTTCTCTGTAATTGCTGGCGTGCATATGGTACAGGCCGAGCTAGGAGGCTTGTGCAAGGAGGGGGGTGATGTGGGATAGAGAGGAGTCAGAAATAGGAGGAGAGCATAGGGAGATGCAGCCTCTGAAGCAATTGATGGGAGTGCAAGTCATCCAAAGTGGAGAAAGATGAAGGAATAGATGGAGGGGAAGAAGGAGGGGGGTGGGGATTGAAAGGGAGGGAAACGGGACCCAAGGAGCACAGAGGAAGCCTGAGGTGAATGACATGTATAGCAGGGGGTGCACCATGTTGACACAGCACACGTCTATTATTACATACACATAACGGCGCTCATGCTTCCACAGCTGGCGCTCCTCGGTAAACATTCCTCTGCCTTAGAGAAGCTTCAGAAAGCACCACAGGTAACAGGGAAACCAAACGTGCCGCCGTACATGAGCGTCTATGTGCGCCGGTGTTCACAGCAGCCATGTTACACCAACACACAGGTAATAGAGCAATCGGACGTGGTGGCACACACATTCACGGGCAGATATTGATCAGGGGAGTGTGTGTGTGTCCTGAGCGAGCGATCCTGATCGATGGCGGCCTGTCCTGTTGATAGATCGCCAATTCTGCAAGGGAACTATTGAGCAGGAAGCGGCTTTGGTGAGACCTGCCTTCAGGGCCTCACCTGAATCCCCCCCGACACACACACACACACACACATACACACACACACACACACACACACACTTGGTTGATTTTGTGCTCCATTATCTTCCTCAGAAACCCACACCCTTTCACCCACGTTCTCTCCCTCAGAAGCCTGTCTTTCATATCACTCAGGTTCATTCAACACAGATTTTTTGTCTTCTGTCGTATGGCTGCATGTCCTTCCTTCGCTCATTGCTCCATCCATCTCTGGCACCTCTGCAGATTTGCTCGACCATCTCACCATCCTACTTCCTTCCACGTCGGTTTCATTTTCACCAGTTCCATCTCCTCCTCCTCCTTCTTCTCCCACTGTGATGGTTCTCTCATTCCTGCACTCGTTTATTCTTTTGGTCTCTTGTCTGTCTGCCTACTTAACTTAAGTCTGCTCTGCTGTCCACTACCCCCTTCCCCATTCCACGCTCTTTTTCCCTCCCATGTTCCCCTTCACTGACTCCCAGCACTCCCTTCCTCTCTCCTCCGCTCTGTCACCCCTCTATAAAGACTCCCACTGACGAACCTAAACCTTCTGCCCAAGCCACATTCTGCCCCTTATTCTGTTCTCCTGCGCTTCATGCGAAGAGGAGCCCAATTAAAGTCCGTCTCCTCTCTTCTTCCATGTCGTTGTTCTCCTCTCTGTGTGTCTGCACCCAGACTCTCTGGGGTCACTAATTAAAACACTTTACTTTCTTCTCTACACTTTTTTTCCACCTGTTCGTCTAACTTTTCTCCTCCTTTGGCTTACTTTTTTTTGTTCCACCTTTTGACTCCAGCCCATTTTAACAACTTCTTTCATCAGTCTCATTTTGTCTTCCTCTGAGCCTCATCTCATGTCACTCCATCACTCATATTTTCTTTCACCATTACTCACACGTTTTTCTCTTCATTTGCCTTGTCTTTTCATGCTTTTGTGCTTCGTACAAAGGCATATCATTTCTTGCTCCCTTTCCATTCTAACTTTGTCCTACATCTTCTCGTTTCACCTCTGTCATAATCTGGTTTTGTGTCTTTCTCAGTCTGTATTAGTTTGTACACGAGTAACTCTTTATACTGCAGCTGACAGGAAGTCAGAATCTGCAGTCTGAGGGAGCGGACATTATTCAGCTCTTCTGTTCTAATGATGCTGCCTTGTCCAGAGTTGTTTTTATGCAGAAAGCCAGTCAACCTTGACTGAAGACATGGTTGTGCGTGCACATGCACACACACATAAGTGTGTATATCTGAACTGGGTAGTGACGGAGGAGAAGAGGCAGTCAAGTTTATACTCTGAGCTACTCTCAATGATTTTAATTAGCATATGAGGAATTGTTGCTCCCCGTATCTGTTTCTCAACACCTCTCTGGCTGGTCTGATTATTCCCATAGCAATATAATACATTTCAATTGTTATAAATCAAAGTTCCAAATATTGTCGTAGAAAAGAAAAATAAACTTTTACAACATTGCTTTTTCAGCCTGCATGATCATTCTGTGTAACACTGATGAACTGCTGGAAATAGCCACAAAAAATCTGTTTTTTTTTAATCGGTGTCTCAGTCTTTAATCAGCCTCACTTTTCCTTCCATCCATCCATCCATCCATTCATCCATCCATCCATCCTCTGAACCCGCTTTATCCTCACTAGGGTCACGGGGGACGCTGGAGCCTATCCCAGCAACTAAAGGGTGAAGGCAGTGTACACCCTGAGCCTGTCACCAGTGCCTCACTTTTCCTTTTACTCATATATCATCAAATGTTTTCCATCCATCCATCTTCTGTACCTGTTTTATCCTCACGAGGGTCACGGGGGTCAGAGCCTATCCCAGCTACTTAAGGGTGAAGTTGGGGTACACCCTGGACATGTCACCAGTTCATTACAGGGCTGACCTATAGAAAATCACTCTCACATTCACACCTATGGGCAATTTAGATTAGCC
>JAQQZY010014220.1:0-12371 GCA_030068375.1 Ostorhinchus rueppellii | reverse complement strand
TGGGATAGGCTCCATGCGACCCCCGTGACCCTAGTGAGGATAAAGCGGGTATAGAAGATGAATGAATGAATGAACTATATTACACATAGCATACGCCTCATTTTGATGAAATTTTCAGGGTATGTCCACTCTGGGTCAAGAGATGAGAGAAGAGATGATTAAATTTTGGAGGCATTTTGAATCACCATCTGGATCCAGGAACTTTTTAAAGGGTTCTTTATCATTGTGAAATAGGGGATGATGTCCTTCACCGCCATCTAGAGGAGGAAAGTACAAACCCTACCTTAAAAAAAATTAAAAAATTAAAAATAAAAACACTATCTTGGCGGAGGTCTGCGCTCTCTGAGTGCTTTTCTAGTTCTACTATGTTTGCATTTCTTTTTTCAAATTAAGTAATGAAAAAACACCTAATGCTGGGATGAAGATATAAGGAGCTGACAGTGGGGCTGTGGACCTGTATTAATATCTTAAAAGGCTCATATTTATCTAAACCCACTTTTATTAGTCTGTGGTTCCTTACCTCCACCAAGGAGGTTGTTTTTGCCAGGGTTTGGTTATATGTTTGTTTGTTAGTGACATAACTCAAAAGGTTATGGACAGATTTTGATGAAATTTTCAGGACATGTCCGCTCTGGGTCAAGGGAGAGATTACATTTTGGAGGTGATCCAGATCACTGTCTGGATCCAGGAATATTTAAAGGATTCTTTATCAGTGTGAGATAGGGCATGGTAACACAGATCTGCATATGAGGTCATTTAGCACCATCTAGTGGAGGAAAGAGCAAACACTACCTTAAAAAAAGAAAAAGTACAAACACTACCTTGGGGGAGGTCTGTGCTCTCTGAGTGCTTTTCTAGTTTATTTGTGTATTTGGACCCTAATAGTTCATATAGTTGGAATGTGAACCCTCCAGCTGCTGCAGAACTATCTTTATATTCATTCTGGTAAAAATCAAGTAGATTTCTACAACCTGTTTTAGTTTGTTGATGTGGATGGTGAGAGCAGCGCTTGTATCCTGACCTAACATCAGTCAAATCAATCAGTCAAAGTTTATTCATATAATCTCAAATCATACCAAAATGTATTTTATGACTCCATTTAGAATTAGTGCAGACCAGACTTTTAGTAAGGCTACACTCAGACTGCAGGTAAATGTGGCCCAAATCAGATTTTTTTTTTTTTTTTACCTGTATCTGATCTGTTAAAAACAGTTTGAACAACACTAATCTGACCCAGGCCACTTCATATGTGGTCATAAATCCGATACGTGTCTGATATTTTGCGATGTGACTTCAGTCTGAACAGCCAGGCTGCATTCACCCAACTTTTACATCACTGAAATGTGACAAACGTGACAATTCTGCATCCCAGGAGTGTGCGTCCCACTTTCATAAACACAGTGTGTGTCTGCGTGGTCACGTGTTACATCACAACCTTTTTTGCGCATCTGGGTCACTTCAGGGTCGAATTCAGTACAAACTCAAAACTGATAGAAGTCTCATTTAATGTCTAATATGAACGCGCACACAAAAAAAATCGGATTTCATCAAAAAAAATCCAAATTGTGCATTATGACCTGCTGTCTGAAAGTCAATTTGCAGACATCCAGCAGAATCCTCCAGGAACAAGCACGTACCTGATTATACTGTTCAATTAAGGCATTAAAAACACTTTAACATTAGAAATGACTGTGTCTAGGTTTAAGTAGTATTTATAATTTTTTTAATCATAGTTTTTTTCCCCCAACTTTAACCAAGTGCTGCTTGAAGTCAGCCATAAAACTCAATAAATCACATATGGACATTTCTGACAGACACAGTTGAAAAGCCCCATAATGTGTAGAAAAGTTAATATGAAATGATTTCATACTCTGCCAAAGGGATCAATAAAGTTCTATCTCATATAATCATTTCTGACTCTCAAATATTGAGGTAATTTTCTTCCACAGATTGCAGAAAAAGAGAAGGCAACTGAGTTTAAAGAAACTAATTACAAGATGGAAATTAGTTGCAATCTTATATTTACGTGTAAATGTTCACTAATACGAATGTTCCCATTTTAAAAATAAATAAATCCTTCATTCACTCATTACATGTAATTAATTTTTTTTTTACAAACACTCTGTTGTTCTAAATCTGGGCTCTGGGATCTTTCAAATAGGCACACTGGAAAATTAACATCAAATAACAACATGTAAAACTATATTATACTGTATAAATATAAAACTTTAAACTGTGAAATAATTATAAGCTTAATTAAATGTAATTCTCACTCAGTAGAAAATCCCTGACCTCTACATCCCTCACAAGGTCTTGGAACAAAGAGAAAACGGTTGAAACTGCTTATGACGCGCACAGTTGAAGTCATCTAATATTGATCAAAACGCCTGGGACAGAATCGTTCCTATGCTGTTTATTCCAATTTTAATGATCAAATAGTCCACTTACTGTTCATCTTTATTTAGTTCAGTTTCATATTTAAACCCTGTACTACCAAATGTATCATATTTGATGCAGGAGTTTTGAAGCCCTCTAAATGATCAGTGGGATATTTTTTTCTCTTGAAAAACCTGATGTATCTAATTAGATACATGCAATACACAGATAGTCCACCAGGGAGGAGGAATTCATTCACCAGAGGTCTTTCCAGTGACACTACAAGATTAAGTTAATGAGGAAGGAGGAAAAACTTTGACCATTTTGAAAAGGAATTAATAATAATAATGGATTAGATTTTTATAGCTCTTTTCAAGTCACCCAAAGTGTTTTACATTATTGATCCATTATTCATTCACTCTCACATTCTCCCTCTGGTGGTGGTAAACTACATTTGTAGCCACAGCTGCCCTAAGGCAGACTGACGGAAGCGTGGCTGCCATTTCGTGCCTACGGCCCCTCCGACCACCACCAAACATTCATACACCAGTGTGAGTGACACTGGAGGCAAAGAGTCTTGCCCAAGGACACAACAGACTGAGTTGGAGAGAGTGGGATTTGAACCACCAACCTTTCAGATATTGGACAACCCGCTCTACCACCTGAGCCATAGCCGCCCCAATTATTACCAATTTGTTAGACAGATTTGTGTTATATCATGTTTTTGTTCTTTCAAAAATAATAATATTTGAGCATTGAGACCTGATGTGTCAAATGTGATGCAAAATTGAAAGTCATACATGGAAATTGATATTTGAAAAAAATAAATAAGTTTGGGGGTTGTTCAGAAGAACCAATAAAGGCTCCAGTTTCAAAGAGCTGGAATTTTCTGTCAATGATTTAATGGTTCAGGTCCACGGGTGTCAAACACGCAGCCCAGGGTCCAAATCTGGCCCGCCAAAGGTTTCAATCCTGCCCCTGGGATGAATTTTTGAAACGTAAAAATTACACTGCAGATATGAACAATCAAGGATTTTAAAAATAATTTTAGATCAATTCAATCTAAAGTGGGTCAGACCAGTAAGACACTATCATAATAACCAATAAATAATGAAAACTGCTAATTTTTCTCTTTGTTTTAGTGTAAAACAAAAGTAACATTACACAAAAATGTTTACATTAACAGACTAGCCTTTTATTAAAGAAAAATTGTGAATAACTTGAAGTCTCTTAATAGAAGTATGTGCAATTTTAATAATATTCTGCCTGTTATTTAATGTTTTATGTATTTGTAGATCCACTGTGATGTCTAACTTGGGATTCACATATATAAATGACAGACTAAGGCGTAATATGATAATATAATAACTTATTTTTCTTCAGAATTTTCAGGTTCATATTTGTTCATGTTATGTTCAAGTACAATTTGTAAATATCAACATTTTCATTCCGAAATTTTACTTTATTTTCACTCAAAATGTCTTATCCTATTATTTCCATTTTCTTTTTACTGGTCCGGCCCACTTTATACCATATTAGGCTGTATGTGGCACCTGAACTGAAATGAGTTTGACACCCCTGGTTTAGATGTTCAGGGTTAGGCATCTGCAGTGAGCCTCTACATTCACATCAGTTCAACCATAACTCTAGGAAAAACCTGTGCATCATGTAAATCCACTGTGGACACATCAGGTATTTACCACATTTATAACAAAATCAACATTATGTAATTTAATTACACATTTTCGCTTCAATACTTCTATGATATTAGATTATATTTGCATTTATTTTGTAATTCTGTTACATAACACTGTTACATGGAACTCCGCATCAGTCAGTGGCTGAGGGGTCACGGCTATCACACATGGAGATCGTATAGATTCTCAGAGATGACAGGGCCGAAGGGTTTAACCTTGAAAAGTGCCTGTGACATTTCCAGTCTGTCCTCTTTTATAACGCAGGCTCAAGGTTTTTCTCTTTCTGTCTCTTCCACTTGCGCTCACATATCCTTCTTTCCTAATTGCCTTTGCTTTCTTTCAGGTCCTCCTCTTTTCCTCCTCATCTCCACCTCCATCTCCCCCTCTCCTTCCATGCTCACTGACAGCGTGTTGACTTAACAAATGGCCTTCTTTCATTTTGCGCAGGCAGCTCAGTTTAATGAAGACTTTGGCTGCGGACAGGGCTCGCGGTTCGGCGCGAGCCTCTGATCAGTGTGTCAGAGATGAATGGCTGTTTTGCTCACATCCTTTTTTGAGCGGCGATGAAGGAAAAGAGCAGCAAAAAAAAGAAAAACAGTGACGCAGACTGAGAGGGATGAAGAAGGGAACATTTTCTTTTACTTAAAGATGTCATGTGAAGTGACTGCGACTGCGACCTCACTGCACCAGCACATTATCCACTTATTTTCCTTGGTTGCCCTATCAGACAGAAGCTTCTTCTCCTGTCTAATTTTAACTCAGAGCAACAGCCAACAGCAGCTTGATGAGGTACAGCAGATGGACGAGATATGCTCTATTCCCCCAGCGGCCATATTGATTTAAATTCAGCTCTAGTAGGGCTGATGGCGAAAGTGCTCGGCAGAACTGCAAGCTAAAAAATGTCCCAAAGAATTGGTACAATCGAGCTGTGAAATAAGACACACGGCAGGGGTAGACTGGGGGTGCTGCATCAGTTAAATAAGCCTCTCCCGGGGCAGGTGGAGGCATGATGCAGCTAAATGCAAAATACTTTAAGTCCTTTAAACGGCAGCCACCGCAACGTACTTTCACTGAACACCTAACAAATGAAAAATGGATTACTTCTGCTTTTGCTGATTCCACCTCTGTTGTGCCCCGCAAGGAAGGCAGCTTTCTGAGGGGTTCATGCCTATACGAGAATGCACAGAGGGAGTAAATGCCATTTTGAAGAATGTTCTGGCTGCACAGCGAACATGCCGAGTTGATTAGGTGAGACGCACTATGCGGAATCGCCGGTTAATGCTTAAACACACATGCACAAATAACATAAACCTCAGTATCGATTCGCAGCTTTAGCTCATCCTGTGTGCTGATGGATGGCTAAGTGAGCTAGAAGGATTTCAAACGCACAAATACACCCTGCACATCAACCTGATGGAGTCTGAAATTCTGTTTGAGTCTGGTTAGTATTCATACAACTTTAATGGAAGGCACACACATCAAAAAACTACTGAGGTGGACGTCCAATCCAGAGCTCAATCAACTAGAAGTCCTGATGGGGCCACATTGCCACAAACCAAATCCCTGTGTGAAATATTTATCTCATGTATTCATGCATGCCACTGCTTTGGAATGAAAACGTTTCAATACCATGGAGAATAGGAAAGAGCAGCAATTGTAGCCTCACGGCACCACTTACGAATGCTCATATTTAGGGACTATTTAATATTTGATGTGTTCTCTTGTATAACACGGCATAAGCAGCATTAAATGTTTACAAATGATTTGGAACGCAAACAAATGCTTGGAGCTCAGATATAGAAATGTTAAAGAGGTCATATTTATCTAAACCCACTTTTATTAGTCTGTGCTTCATTTATTTGTGTATTTGGGCCCTAATAGTTCAGACAGTTTGGATTTGAACCCTCCAGCTGCTGCAAAACTATATATTCATTCTGGCAAAAATCCAGTGGATTTTCACAACATGTTTTTATTCCTTCTTAATTTCTTGTATCTATAACTAGTTAACATTTGCACATATAAGGTCAAGACTTCTGATGAACATTTCTCCAAGTATGACATCATTGTTTCTGAGCAGAATATAAAGCAAAAATAATATTTGAGCATTGAGACCCATTGCATCAAATATGATACTCATACACTGAAATTGTATGCAACCCACTTTTATTAGTCTGTGCTTCATTTGTTTGTGTATTTGGACCCTAATAGTTCAGACAGTCTGAATTTGAACCCTCCAGCTGCTGCGAAACTACATTTATATTCATTCCTGCAAATATCCAGTGGATTTCTACAACCTGTTTTGATTCCTTCTAATTTTTTTTACATCTAGAACTAGTTACATCATGACATTTGCACATATAAAGTCCAGACTTCTGATGAACATTTCTCAGAGTACGTCATAATTGTTTATCATCAGCAGTGGTTGTACTAAAAACTGAAAATATGTCCAAACTTTGAGCCGATTACCTGAAATGTTCAGTTGTTGGTTGTATTAATGAACACAAGGGGAAAGAGGGGATAAAAAGCACAGTCCACAACCTGGAGGGGGCGGGGCCTGAATAAGGTTCATGTGCATTTAAAGGGCTAGCGCTCCAAACCACCTTTCTGGTGTCATTACTCAGAAATAGTGTTGAAGATGAATCTGTGGAGTTGAATGAATGAAGAATTCAGACCCAAGCAGAGCCTTTACAGTTTATGGAGACCACAGGGAAATGTTTGAAAATGCAGAATTCCATTTAAAAACAGTAAAATATCACTCCTTTAAGGAAATAGTGGAAGAAGATTGGCTGTTTCATCAACAACCAAGCAAGTACATAAATTAACAGGTTGCTTAAATACTTGTACTGTTTAAATAAAACAATACTTGTTTTTATAGCAGCAAATGTGGCATTTATTAAATTATCTTTTGAAACCTGTGTCCCTCTGGATGTGTGGTGGCTAAGCGGTAGTGATGCGATAAATCAGTTTCAGACCAGGAATGAACTTTTTTAATTGGCTTAAAATGAAATGCAAATCACTGGGTCAGATCTTGTTGTTCATTCCCAAAATTAAAAAGTAGACCAAAAGTATCAAAGGACAACAGGATCTCAACCACTCCATCATCCATGGGAGCAGAACATTATTACCACCTGTCTAATATTGTGTAGGTTCTACTTTTTCGACAAAAACACCTCTGACCTGAGCCCAATTACCTGGACCAAGACGTTAGCAGCAGATCTGAGGTCCTGGAAGTAGAGAGGTGGACCTACAAGGATGGGATTTATTTGTCCAACACCTCCCACAGATGATCAATAGTCTGAGATTAGAATGTCCTTCTTTAGTCCATTTTTGGTCGGTACTAACCACTGCAGACCAGGAACACCCAGATGGACCTGCAGTTGTGGCGATGCTCTGACCGAGTCATCACCGTTACGATATGGACCTGGTCAAAGCCACTCGGTTTTATACGCTGATCATTTTACTGTTTCTGACACATCAGCTTCACTTGCTGCCGACATCCAACCCAGTGAAAGGTACCGTTGGAATTAAATAATATTATTAACACTTCTCCTGTCAGTGTCAGACTGTTATGACTAAACCGTGTCTAATGGTATATAGAATGTTATATCACAGCATCAGTATTTACTGTATAACATTACAAGGTTTAATCCTACTGATCACAGTCAATTATTTACTTCTAATATTTGGGAAAAGTCTATGTGACTTTTGTCATGTTCATTTTTGTTGACTTTATCCAAATTTCCTGACTGTATATACAACCCTTCAATATCTTCTGTCCTGCAATAATAATGCACTATTTATTCAATATTTATCAAAAATACATGTACTATTTTTATACAAACCTGATTCATAGATATACACTGTTTTACATAGATGTACATACTGTTTTTATCGGAAATACATAGTGTTAATACTGTAAATACTGTTTCATAGATCAATATGTTTCATAGATCATGGTAATACATGCTGTTAATATTGTTAATACTGTAACTTGTGCCAGTCATATCCCCTTACCCCTCCCCCTCTGTTTTGAAGGAGTAGTGTCGTCCTGATTCTCAATTAGATAAAGAGGAAGGGCTAAAGGGGAGGGCTGTTTGGCCCTTCAAACACAGATTTTCCAGGACCACCCTACAAATGCAGGAGTAGGACAAATTTCCCATAATTCTGTTCGAATCATCGGGAAATTTAAGGTAAACGCAACCAATAAGTGCAACAACGTGATGAAAGAAACACACAAATCTACATATTTTCTTCATAAAAACACTTAATCATTTGTTCAACCATTTAATTTCAATGTGTTATAGATCGTGTTTCTGAGGTTTATAGTTGATAGCCGCAAAAAGATGACCAAAGCCCATGGAACAGATACAGTTACAGCTGCTGACAGAATGGAGAATACTTTCAGAAACAAAGTTGTTGTATCTGTTAATAGCGGCATCGATGACGTAACAGGTCTGGAAGGGCTGTCCCATTTCATAGGAGAATGTTTCAACCCCTAACTGTTTCAAGGGGTAGTGCCAAGTGCAAGGGGAAAGGGGTAGCAGTAAAGGGGGAGGGGCCAAGGGGTGAATTGGGATTGGGCCCTAACCTTCACAAGTAAAAATAAAGAACGTTACAGTTCAGGGTTCTCCCCAGAAATTTATAGTATCCTGGTGGGCCCCCCTCCCTGGAAGAAAGTCTTGCGCTAAGACCTTGCGATAGACGCAGCTCCGTGAGATTCGTCGTCTTCCGCTAATCTGGGGCTGGGTCGTGGGGGCGGCAGCTCTGCAACTCCGCAAGATTCCAAAGGAAAAAAATACATGGCACTGGAAAATTGAGCATGTGCCTGCAAAACCAAGGGATTTTGGTAGGTTTTAGGAAAATTATCAGGGGAAAATAGGAATAAACACCCTAAATTTGAAAACGAGTATAACAGCGCTGAGTTAGCAGTTTACTGGCGCAGCACCGTTGTTCCATCGTCGGGGGAGAACCCTGAGTTTGAATCCTTTTGTCTCCTGTCTCCTCTGTTAAATATGTTCGACCCTTCGCTGTAAAGTGAGTGATTTGAGATGCAACGATGTCAGCAACAAGCACATGATGAAACCGTGTACGTTCTTCGATGTTCTCATGTGTTCCGTCACGTCACACCCTGCTGTGGTGGTTCACCTGTTTTATTACCACCAAAAAACTGGCCCTCCTACTGATCTGTCCCTTCTTCCATCCGGCCTCACATCACTTTGCCTCTCATGGGATAAAGCCTGGACCAAAATAACCTGTAAATCAGCTGGCAGCCTCCGCAAACCACAGGGGCTCTCTCTACATGCTCCTTGGGCTGCATTTGGAAGTTAAATGCTTTTGGCAATTTCTTATTTGTCTTCTGTGGCCACGGCTGCCCGGCTTGGGGTCTGGCCATGATAATGCAGCCAGCGTAATCCAGAGGAGAGTCTCGTATGAAAAGAAAGAATAAGAGTGCGGTTCTGTGTCGGGTTCCCGCTGAGCCGCTGTGGGATGAAAGTGACATGGAGTATAAAAAGGACTGGCTCGAGGAGGAAAAGAACTGAGACTGAGGCCGTCTGGGCTGATGTCACAAGCTCGAGTCAATTTTTATGGATGGTGGAAAATAAAAATAGATTGCTTTGGTTTGCAGGTGTTGAGCGTCCTCTCCTCTGTTCATATTTATGAGCGCCGCTTAGAAACGGCTTCTTCAGGCCGGCAGAATTGAGCTCATTTACCTGTTTTTACGAGCCGGTCCGTCCTTGTTAATTCAGCTCATTGACTCAAACCAAAACAATTTAAATCTTAAGGAACATGCTTGTGAATTTTACACCCCTATTACGGATTTTTTTTTCTTTTTTCTTTCCCCCCTCGCCTCTCCTCACTTCCCCTCCTCCATCCTCTTATTGATCTCTCATAGCCAATGAGGATGGTGAAATAAGTCATGTCCACAGCACAAGAGTCACATGCAAAAATTTACCCAGCAACAACAGCAACAGTGGCAGGCAGCACAAAAAGCAAGAAGCAGCCGACAAGTTCACCGCAGCAGTCAGTCAAACAAAACAGTGTGTCATTCATTCAGTCATTCATTCACTCGGTAATCCACCCAACCGGCATCTGAGTGAATACCTGGTGATGGTAACTGCCCTCCCTTCGATATGAGGTCTAAACAAGGAGAGAGTTAAAGGGACAGTGAGTATGTTTACACGCACATTCATATTCCACTGATTATGACAAGATTAGGAATTTGTCACGTAAGATCCATATTCCATTTAAATATTCTGAATTTAGGCTGTTTTTCCAATCAGGCATGTGGGATATGCAAGCGTTACTGCAGTTTTGTGTGGATTCTTTGGACATGTAAATAACACAGTGTCTCATTTCCAACTTTCACTGAAGGTTTATGCTAAAATGGAGCAGAAAAGATGCACGCTCCAGAGAAAGGTCCATATTTATGAACAAAATATACAAATATTCAAAAGAGGGATTTGAAGAAAATACTAGAAATGCATATCTGGATGAAAGCAGGGATTATTTTGGACGATTCATTTTCGTTATCCGTGTAAACAGGTTCTTAAAATGGAGAAATTGAGGCTTTTTTTTGGGAATAAGAGCGAATACTGGAACATTTGTGCATGTAAACACAGCAACTGTCAGGGTTAGAAAAAGGGGAAAACAAAACAGAACAGAACAAGAAAGAATAGAATAGATTTGTTTTCTTAAAAGGATTTCAAAATGAGTCTCGAGGAGATCAGAAAATGCATTTGACCAAATATGGTGCCCCTTCTTGGTATTTTATGAGAAACCCACAACAATAATCAATGAGTACCCCCCCCTTTTTCCCCCTAATTAATTAGAATGTATTTATTTACTTATTTTTATCATTTATTTTCTATTGTCTTGTTTTATTTTTACTGTGTTAATTTATACTGCACTTATTTATGCATTTTAAACATGGTTATTAATAATTTTATAATTTTCATACAGTTTTGTCATACATTTTATTTTCTGTTCATGCTATGTGTTGCATCATTGGTGGATGTTGTTCAGAAAATCAAAAATCACCTTCCTTTATAGTGAATGTTTAATTCCTGTTCTGTTATTAATAATAAAAAAAAGACTAGAATATCAAACAGAGTTGCAGTATTTTATTATATTTACATTATATAAAACAAGTGCATGCAGCCACTGTGCTGTCATGCTATCCGTGGTGGACTAACGTTTGTTGTTTGTTTCCTTTCAGTAAAGAATGATGAGGGGATAAAAGGATAGTGTTCAGGAAGCGTACGGGGGAATGGGTGAATCTGCTGAGCTGACGCTGACGAGGAACTAAGGAGTTAAAATTCCAATGAGTCATTTCAGCAACTTGATAAATATTAACAGTTACATCAGCCATTTGTAATCTTTTTAATTAGCAGGCAATCAGACAAACTGTATAATGCCAGTATTATTTAATAAAGCTACATTATGCAAATAAGTCAGGTATTAAAATGAAGCATCAGTAAATTTCATGAAAAATCTGCATCTTAAAAATGCTGAGATGGCCTTATTAGTGTAACTTCTCAACCTCACTATACTGTATTTAGACCAGTTTTTAACCTTCATTGCACTCAAACATACAGTAAAAAGCACGGTAGAGTGATGCAATCAAATTAATTATCATCTCAATAGGAGTAAATAGTACATTTGTTGCAGACCAAATACGTATTCAGTCATAAAAACCCAAACATCCACCATCAGTAAAAGGCATCTACTGAGCTAAACTGCTGATCCACTAATCCAATCAAAACATGTCAATAATTAGTGTAAAATGCAGGTATTCATCTTTTCATGGTCATCAGATACGACCCATGTGGATGTTCAGAGGCTCCATAGTTACCATGGAAACACCATTATCTTCTATAACATTAATTGACCAGTAAAACCCATGGAGTTGGATCAATGACAGTGGATGGACACACTGGGTTTGTGTTCAGTTAAAGCTATAGTCTACTGAAAAAGTCCCCTTTTCTTTAACTTTTTGTTTGTTTTGATACAGTAACTTTTGACTTTACTCTGTGCTTTTCATTTTATTGTCATTTTATTCTTTATTTCATTCATTGTAAAATAAAAAATAATTTAATAAAAATACAAATGTTCTCTGTACTAGAATGAAAAGGGAGCAGAAAGAAGACTAGACTAGATGATTTTCACGGGAAAAATGCAAAATTCAGAGGATAATTTTATAGTGCCTGAACAGTTCTATTGCCTGAACAGTTCTGTGGAGTGGGTGGGTGGATGGTTGTGCGGGAGGGTGTGCTGTGAATGTGTGTGTGTGTGTGTGGG
>JAQQZY010014031.1:0-12387 GCA_030068375.1 Ostorhinchus rueppellii | reverse complement strand
GCTGTCATAGATGTTAAAGGAGCCGATACAGAGGATGAAGAACTAGGGGATGGAAACTTTAGATCAGGGTTATTTGGCTATTTTCTGTTGTCAGTATGATTTAAAAACAGAAAATACGTGTTTAATAATAAATGGCTTTCCCCAAACACTAGCCACTAACTATAAGTGAAAGAAACGTTTTTGTATTTTTCATATTTTCTGAAAAATTGGCCAAAGAATCACAAATTCTGTGAGAGGATGTAAACTTGTGAGGCCAACTGTAGATTCAGTTACACGGAGCACTGTCACACTGGACATAAAACATGACGGAGGCTGCTGCTGTTCACATTTATCATGTCAGATAAATGAGCCAAGGAAATTTAGCCCCAGTGAACTTTGACATTTGGTTCATCAGGGTGGTAACCCTGACTTTCACCAGTGTCAGTTGGTCATTTTCCTGAGATGACACTTCCTAGAGGTCACTACGGTATCTGCAAGTGCCATGTGACAAAGACAAATTGCCGTTTAATCTTCCTCTAAATTCCTTTTCTCCTTTTTTCTCAGGTTGCCAAATTGTCCTTAACCTCCTATTTTAGACACGTTAATTAGAGAGAAGGTAACGATGAAGATCTAGTCTGTAAGGTTTAAGGGGATTTAAGAAGATCTACTCATGCAAATGGAAAATATTAAGCATTACTATATTTTCATGTATAATGTCGTAAAAATATAGACCGAAATGTGTTTTCATGGGCATACAGTAGGTAACTAAGTTGTGTCACTAGGTAGAAATGTATTTATTTATGAAAAAGGAAATCTGTGAATAGATTGAGTTTTCATTCACATTCACGTATTTATCCTCCTCTAACATATGCACTGGTCACTTTTAATTAATTTAAATGCTGACAAGTATGTTCAAAGAGGTTGAGCCTGCAGACCTGTGCAGCCTTGAACCTATGGACCACACAGAAGAAACGGACTTCCAGTTAAACACATGTACAGTAACACTTTCAACAATATAATCATGCTATTTTTTTGTTTGTTGTTTTACGAGTCCCATCTGAAATACATTACTCATATTTGCGTCACTGTATTTATCATATTTTCAGCAAAACCACCTTTGGTAGAAACTTGTTGTAGATGTGCATTTGGAGTAAAAGCAATAACATGTTTCTATCCATGGAAAAATTTGGGGTTTTTTTGTTTGTTTTTTTGGAAACAGGAAAAGGATTATTGTATTTGTATTATTGCACTGCAGTGCAAAGCTGAACTGATCCAGATGAAATTTTGTATTGAATATGACCATTTGTACCATTTCTCATAAATAAAGGCCTGGCTGTACTTCCTGCAGCTGTGCCAGTATTGGAGGAAGTACTTGTAATGTTACAGTGTTTTTTCAAAGTAAATGTATTGTTTTCATATTTTTAATGGGAGGCAAATGTGCTTGGTTTAAATATTACCCCCATTATCCCAAAATCGATGCCTATGTGCGTTTTTATGACCTTAGAGTGAGTTATTTACTTCTACAAATGCCAGTTTTCTCAGTTTTGTGGCAGGTGTTATCCAGAATTAAGGTGGTTTATCATTACATACTAGGTTTGAGTGTGGAACAGGGTTAACATCTCTGGAACTGAAAATTACAAAACAAGTGGTTTATGCATTTTCGTGCCCACTGTAGATGTCTAGAGGTCACTGATCAAACACTGAACCCTTTTGTTGGAAAACTGTATTCAATTCAATTTTATTTATAGAGTCCATTATTACAACAAAGTCACCTGTTGAACTGATTTGGAAAAAAAAAAAAAAAAACACACTGAAATTAAACAAACAGTCAAGTAAAAAGTTAATAAAACAGTCGGTGAAGCAAATGGATTAATGTGCTGGGCATCCCCTGTCCTTAGACCCTCCTTCTCATTCGGCATTAAAGGCTATCGTCTCTAGATATTTGTGACGTAACAGTGACAATAATGACTTACGACATCTGAGTTGATGATGGTAAAAGTCAAAAAACTGTGTCTTGATCTGTGGTTCCACAGTAGAAGGATCTGACACAACTTCATCTACTTCAAAGTTTGTGTGGAGACAAAAAAAAAAACACACTTGTAGCGGATCATCAACTCTCGCAACGTTATTAAAACTATAGCGCTTTTCCACTGCGAACTCTACACCGCTCTACTCGGCACACTTCAGCACAACATGACTCTACCCACTTGTCAGACCGACATGGTTGTGTTTCCACTGCCAGCCGTTAGTAGTTGGGACTAGTTGAAGTGGGTGGAGTTGACAGGGTCGACACTGCCGTGCCGTCGTTTTCAGGCGACTAATAAAGTGTCACACCGTGGTCAGTAAAGTAAACAACAACGATGGAGGCACTGGATGACATAAATGCGCTACTGCTGCTGTTGTTTGCGCTGTCGTTTATTGTCACTGAAAATGCCAAAAGGTAATTGGCAGGTGATTATTTAAGATCCCCGAGCTTCATTGCACGTATGACGACATTTCCTTGGACCAATCAGAGGACAGCACTGTTCACGTCACCTTTTACTGCCGGCTCAGCACAGCTAGACCCACCTCTGAAACGGGTACAAAAAAATCGTAACGGGTCCCAGGTCCAACCTCAAGTGGAAAAGGAAAAAATGGGGGTGGAGTCGAACCGTGCCGTGTGGAGCCGTTACAAAAACGTGCAGAGGAAAAGGGTCACGAGACCATGTTTCAGCTCATGGCCGTCATCTGCATTATCAAAAAAAAGCATAACCAACTGTATTTTAGCAAGATATGGCAAGAAAACCACCAGTCCTATCCATCTACATACTAACTGACCAATGGAGCCCCTGGATTGGGCGTTTGCAGACCACAAGACAAAACACGTTGGTCTAGATTGGTGGTTCCACACAGAAAAAAAAAAGAACCTATGAGACCACTGGTGACCTAGTGTCTTCTAGAAGTGTGTCGTCTCCTCCCCTCGTTCTCCTCCTGTCATTACAGCATCTGCCTAAAACACACAAACAAGCACACCCTGCCTCGTGTCAACCCTGACTGTACAATTAACACAAATGGACCCAGAAATAGGACGGCGGAGGGGCGGCTGCAAAGTCTTTGAAGCACAACTCAACCCTGTACAGTAATGGAACACAGAGACAGACACACACTGTGTCATCACCAGACCTCATTGTTGTGGTTCCTCAACAATACGACCATTCTTTTAGTTTATCACAAACACTGGTCTATTTAGACTACACACACACACACACACACACACACACACACACACACACAGGAGGGAAACCCATGAATAGTAACACACACACACGCATAGAGGCCAAACATACAAAGATACATCACAAAATCACACAGTAAGCTTGTTATACTTGCAACTACAACCACATTCACATACCTGAATATTAAAGTAGCCAAAGTCGCACACACACACACACACAAGCACACACACAATCACCCATTTATACACACACAAACACACATATACATAGAGGCGGTGCAAACAAACACACACATAAGACACACAGGTCATTATGGTCAACGAGCTGACACAGGTCATAATAACATGTTGGTCAGGTAAAGAAGACATGACATTAGTTCTGTTGATGTTAACAAGACACACACACATCCTTTGCCTGTATATGTGTGTGTGTGTGTGTGTGTGTGTGTGTGTGTGTGTGTGTGTGTGTGTGTCCAATCTGACTCCATCTCCATCTATCTTTCTCATCTCCCTGTGAGTTCAACAGCAAACTGACAGGTTTTCTTTGTTCAGATCATGCAGCGCTGAACAACTATATAAACTCTCATACCAGCGCTGAGGAGAGTTGATACAGCAGTTGTGGATGTTGGTTTTGACCGCGTGAATGTTGTTGCAGCAGTGAAGGTGTTTGGGAACGAGGAGACAGAGCAGAGCTTCAGGGACGGCCCTAAACATTTAACACCTCCAAACTGAAAGACCTGATAGGATTTAAAAAGAGGAAGTTCAGGTCTTTTAAAATGGGGTTGTATGAGGTATCGTACACTCAGTCAGACTAAAATATACAGTTAATGGCAGGAAGCAAGTCTCTAATTTGAAGAAGCACAGGAGTTTGGCATTTTCTGACATTTTCTGGGTTTTGTATTTGCATTTATTGCTTTATTTGACATGAAGAGTTACCCAACAGGGATGATTTTCATTTGTGGTCCTTGATGAGATGTTAAAAGGGTATGGAAGCGGTTATCAGTGTATAGTAATGGGCATCAGTCTTAGGCCCCCTTTAGTTTTGTTGTTTCTGCAGAGTTAAAATGAGCATACATATATATTTCTGATTCTGTTTTCCTCATACAACAAGAAAATACAAGAAATATGTACAGAGCCTGAAAAGACGCAAAAACAACTGCACATTTTCTATGCATATAATAATAATAATAATAATAATAATAATAATAATAATAATAATAATAATAATAGGCAGATGGGTTGAATTTGCCAGTGACTGCTGTGTTAACCATCACATTGCATGGCTCAGATGCAGTCACACGGATAAGTTGCTGTTGTATGTATAGAAAAAATACATGGGCAGTGCTATGCTGAGCTTATCATACATGCATTGTGTGAGATGAAAAATCAGGGTGTTTGTTGGCAGAATTTTGGGTGGCTTTATTTATCAGCTTTGCGTTTCATTCGTTTACTTTGTCTAAAAACCACAGATGTATTTGATATCTGCAGATTTAAGCTCTAAAATTAATTTAAATATTCAATTTAGATACAGTAACACACATGTAAAAGTTCATTAAGGTTCATTGGAATTAACATGCATTACTTGTCCTTGTCTCTTCTTCTTCTTCTATGTCACTTTCTCCGTCCCTGCCACTTTTATCTAAGCTCTGCTCATTATGCCTTCATTAACACAAATGCATTCTGGGTAAACATTAGCAGGAGGTAATGGCATATTTCATGTCTTATTGGGCAATCAATCTAGTCTCTTAGCCAATGGTTGTGGAAGGTTCAGAATGTGCTTGGTTAATGGCCTGATGTTTAAAGAGGCTTCACATCACTGTCCATTCTGTCTAATTGGACCATGATGAAGTTTTATTGGGCTGTTTTGTTTCGGGTTTTTTTCAGACTAATGTGGGAAGCACTGGCATGCATGACTACTCTTCCACTTGGGTTTACAATAACAGAAAAAAAATCCTCCTCTATACATTGTGTAGGATCTTTAAAAGTGCATTTGTTGTCAGGAGAATTGATTCAAAGTCTGAGAAACGTTGGTTGGAATTGAAAAATAAGGATAGTTTAGAATAGGGATGTGTAGTTACAGAATTGTGCTAGACAGACACTGATCTAAAGTTTCACCTCAAGTTTTGTGATCCTTTTTTTCCATGAAGGAGAAGCCAGTACTTATAAGGATTATTAGGGTTTCTCTACTTTCCTTTGTTAGTTGCATTTTTTGCCATTATTATAGCAATATACTACTTTGTTCTAAAACAGTTTTTATGGGGGAATAGGTGTGATACCTGTGGATATTGTTTGCATAAACTTTAAAGGCCTTTTGTTCTATTTTCTTCCAATGCTGCAGAAAAGATGAGTAAAGGAAAAATATTAAACCCATCAGTTTATTTTTCCCCTAAAAACTGTCATTTATTTGTATGTATGCATGTATGCATGTATGTAAACTCCTTAAATTTGAGTAAAACTGGAAAATGCACTTAGATCATACAGTCACCTCCAAAAGTATTAGAACAGCCAGTTCAATTCCTTTGTTTTTGTTGCATACTGAAGACATTTGGGTTTCAGATAAAACGATGAAATACGACACAAAAGTTCAGAATTCCAGCTTTTATTTTGTGGTTTTTAAAATCAAAATGTGTTAAACAACCCAGGAAATATGGCCGGGGTTGTACCTAATATTGTGGCCACTTAAGACTGACCCCTTGGCAAAAATTAAAACACACCAAAACAGATGAGTGTCTGGCTTCTGTGCTTCCATACTGTGTGTTACCTCTACACCGTCGTACTCCTGCTCCAGTGCTGTGCAGTACTGAGGCAGTCCCAGCTGACTCAGCCATCGGGAGATGGACTGGTGCTTCATGGTGACACATAAACAGCCACAGGTGTGTGAACTAAAGTCCCACTCACACTTTCACCTCCTCTTCACAGGAAACCCTAAGAAAGAAAGAAAGAAAGAATCTGATGAAACCATGAAAGCCCATCGATAACTCTAAAACTGATGGTATCTGTATTTTCAGTATTACACTGTGGTAAATAAACAAAGGTAATATTAATGGAAGAAACCAGATTATTCACATATGCTGACTGATTCTTAAATTAGACCTGAGACCATGAACCAAGAACTATGCAATGGAGAAAAAGGCACCATTATATATTTGTATGCAATAACCTTCAGAAACAGTATAAATATGACCCATCCTCACTAAAGCAGATATTTTGCAAAATGCTTTCTTCTGCTGTAAAAAAACAAACAAACAAACAAACAAAAAAAAAGACCACAGGACCTTTGTGCCAAAATATTTGTTTCCACAACAATGAAAAAACAACTAGACATGTTCATTTCCTGAAGGAAATTTAATCTGTGTGCTTGCCTCTTGCCAGATTTGTGGACTTGTGGCTAGGTGTGATATAAAAGCAAGAAATAGTACCAAAGAAAAACTGTATATAAAATATTGCATATATTTGGATGAAAGTTATAATATTCTACATTGCCGTTTTATGTACAAGTTATTTATTACAAAAAAAATGTTTGCTGTAACAGTTATAGTATAACTGTGCAACAGCACAAGAAATAGAAAAAAATAAGAATCAGCTGAATTATTGACAATGTTTTTCATTGGCTGAAATTCTGTGACGCTGCACTCTCATTGGCTGATGTTTTGTGATGCACTACACTCATTGGCTGATATTCAGTGATGCTCCGCTCTCATTGGCTGATGTTCTGTGTTTCTGTGCTCTCACTGACTAACGTTCTGTGTTGCTGCCCTGTCATTGGCTGAATTCTGTGACTCTGCACTCTCATTGGCTGATCTGTTTGTGGTTCCGTCACGCTCTCACCTGATTAGGCAGGTTGGCCAACCAGTAGAGGAAAAAGTCTCTGACCCATTGGATGAGCTGATGCAGAGGTTCTACTTTCACATTTTCCAGAACATTTTCAACAATGAGCCAAACAACCCAGACTAATTCCATCCCATCTATAGTGTCTTCACCTGATGATTTAAAAACAATCGATTATTTCCACTGAATTTGAAAAACATTTTACTTTCTTTAGCACCACACTGTATTATTACATCTTCCTTTGCTGTTTGTGATGCTGTAAACCATGTGTTTTTCATTCAAGGGCTGTTTTGCTGATAAGTCTATATCAGTCTAGTGTCTAACGTCTGCTACACTTCTGGGTGATGAGTCTCAACACAAGAGTGATACTGAGACAAAAAGTCCAACATTGTATCATGAAACATGAAACAGACCATTCAGCATGTACTGGATACTGTATGTACTGATTTCACTTCAACACCCCTGCTGATTACTACAACAAATCATGGCAGTGACAGGCTGTAACTGAGGCAACACACACCGGATATAAACACAAGGTGATAAAATGTATAAATTATAACACTGACATGTAGAGTAGAGATAAATCCTGGTAATAATATACAGAGGAGGTAGAAGAAATCTGTGGAGTGAAATCTGGCTCTGTTCAAAACAGTGTAGTAGGGTCTTGACATTGACAGAAAAATGTCTACAGTATGTTATATATAGATGGTACTGGAAAAAAAACAACATAAACCAAATAATAAAATCATAGAAAATAGAATTTAAATGATCTTGCGCATTAATTGTCCTTCAGCCCTTAATTTCATTAAATATATCACACTGATCAGGAGTATGTTGTGTAACAACAATGTGAATCCCAAATCAGAAATAGTTGGAGCAGTACAATTTTTAAATTCATCTCAACTTGAGTTTCACTGCAGACACTATTAAGAACTGGTATTTAATGTAATGTCTGCTCAAAAAAATTGGGAGTTGAGGTAAAAACTTTGAACAGCTGATTTCAGGTGATTAAAAAAAACAGTATCCAGGAAAAAAGATAGAAGATGAAAGGACTGCCAAATTGTCCTCAAATGTGTGAGAATGTCAGTCAAAACCATTTAAAATAATGTTCCTTAAAAAAGATAATGCAAGATTTGGATGTGTCACATTCTACAGCTCAAAGCAACATTAAAAGTAAGTAATGTGTGTAACTGAAGAAACCTAACATTAACATCTACAACCTCCAATAGCCCATGGCACTCCATGAAGAACCATGGTTTACGTATAAGGGACCTGCAGGGACTCTAGATTGTACACAAATGAAGCTTTGTAAAAGTTTACGCCTGTCATCATTGAATCACAACCTCACAAACTCCATGTTAACCAATCACATGCAAGTTGAACTCCTGACTTGACAAACTGTTTCATGCCTGTTTTGCAATCATCCTCTATTTGCACTTTTCCACTGCAAACCCGACACCACTCTACTCGGCACGCTTCAGCACGACACAACTCTACCCACTTGTCGGACCAGCACGGTTGTTTTTCCACTGCCAGCCGTTACTAGTCGGGATTATAGTTGAAGTGGGTGGAATTGGCGGGGTCGACACTGCCGTGACATCATTTTCAGGCGACTAATAAAGTGTCACGGCGCGTTTGGCTTTCTTTCACTGGTCTTCCATCTTCTCAAAAATCTTCTGTTATTTGTCCGATGTTCTGTCCTGTCTGTCAACGTTCTCACAGGTGTGTTTTTACACACTTGGTGGGTGATTATTTAAGATCTCCAAGCTTCTTCGAGCATATGATGACATTTCCTCTGACCAATCAGTGGACAGCTCTGTTCACGTTACGTTTTAGTGCCAGGTCAGCACGGCTAGAGCCACCTCTGAAATGGGTACAAAAAATCCTAAGGGGTCCCAGGTCCCAACCCCCAGTGGAAAAGGAAAAAACAGGAGTGGAGTCAAACTGTGCTGTGTGGAACTGTTACGAAAACTTCAAATTATTAGACCACCCTTGCGCAGTGGAAAAGGGCCATATCTCTTCACCACCCTGTTCTGTTTTCTTATCACAGTTTAAGGCCCAATCCCATGCCACCCCTCGGCCCCTCCATTTTGCGCATTCATGTGAAGGGGTAGAGGTGTCTCAATTCTCGATGAGTTAGAGGGGAAGGGCAAAGGGTGAGCGCGGTTTGGCTATCGAAATGGAGATTTTTCAGGATCGCACTACAAATGGAGGCGTATGAGAAATCTCCCATGATTCTGTTTGAATCATTGACAAGATGGAGGTAAACACAGCAAAAAGTGCAGCAGTGATGAAAGAAACATACAAATGCAAGTATTTTCTTGGTAAACAACTTAATCATTTGATCGACCATTTAATGTTGTTTCAGTGCGTTATAGTTCGCATTTCTGTGGTTTGCGGTTGAGGATGCTCAAAGCCCATGCAACAGAGACTGTTACAGCTGCTGACGGCATGGTGAATTCTTTTGGAAACAAAGTTGTCTCAGCTGTTTATAACAGCATCGATGACTGCTGATGATGTAACAGGTCTCGAAGGGTTGTCCCATTTCATAGGGGAATGTTTCAACCCCTACCCCTTGCAATGATAGTACCAAGTTCAAGGGCCAAGGGGTAGATGTAAAGGGGAGGGGCTAAGGGGTGAATTAGAATTGGGGCTACTAACTAAGTCTCTTAAGGCATCAGTTCCATCCATCTCCATCATCATCATCATCATCATCATCATCATCATCATCATCATCATCAGTGTTTCAGCTAAGACAGTTTCTTCACAACTCCTAATCCATATGGTCAGTGATCTACCAGCCTGGGTCTCAGCAGCAGAAGCTACATCTTTTTCATGACATATTACTATACAACCTCTGCACATTTCTGCTCAGTCCTCTTCACTTCTATTTTACATCTCTTGATAGAAACGTTGGTTGATGTTAAGTATCTAGAAAACAAAAATGGACATCTAGAATTCTTGAGTTTTCGTAATGGCTGTATAAATTCCAAACTTCAGGACTAAAAACATCTGAATTAACTTGTTTTGTTCCTGAGCCCGTCAATGAAAAACCAGTTTCTATCGATGAACAGGATGATGATGCATTGCTGTATCTACCTGAGCTCCTCAGATGTCAGCTTCTATTACTGGATGTTGACAGTGTTGCCATTGAAGGCTGTGCTATGAGGATGACGGAGCTTATTACTGTTCATCCTTGTGCACGCTGACATGTCATTGCTGAGGAGAAAAACCTCGTCAGGCAAAGAGGCAGTGACTGAGCACGTGCAGTGACCCAGCCACCCCCACCCACAACCCCACCCAATCACATTAAGTGATGTCACAGAGATGTACGCGACCACTGAATGTCATCCAGGTTGGTCGACCACAGAACAGCCAAACACTTTCACAGATCCATCGGGCTGTTACAACGCATGCACATACATGCACATGCACACACTCCTACCATCATATCAGTGTAATCTATGGGTGTGTCATCATGTAGATTAAAGGAAGAGGAGTCTTTCATACAGTATATGGACTCCTGTCACTGTCTAACACCATTTCCACTTTAACCCAATGAAGGAAGGGAGGTCGTTTAGGAGAATGAATGACCTCCTGCAGTCAGTTTATTCAGTTAACCCACACACTGGCTGATCCTCTGCACAACGCCAATGTCACGACCTTAACCCTTAAAGACCCAGTGCTACTTCCCAAGAAAAATGTTCTCGGTACCTAACGTTTCTTAAGTGATTGATCGCCATTTATTACAATATTATCAACAGTATTTTGCTTTTTTGTGAAAGTGAAAGTCATATTTTCAGGTATTTAATTCACTGATCATATAGATGTTCATAAAAGCTCAAATTAAAGTTGAAGGTTATTATATCAAAAACAGAGAAAACTGCCGAAAAAGTCATTCTTTCAGCAAAAATCTATCATTAACTGTACATGAAAAAACAAATATCTCTGTCCAGTCATTGATCCAACTCCATGGGTTTTAACTGGTGAATCAATGCTGTAGAAGACAATGATGTTGCCATGGTAACTACAGAGCCTCTGAACGTCCAAATGGGTCATATCTGACCATGAAAAGATGATAAACTGTATTTTACACCAATTATTTATATGTATTGATAGGATTAATGGATCAGCAGGTGTTCAACGTTTTAGGTCAGTAGATGGTTTAAGTCGGTGCTGGATTTTTGGGTCTTTATGGGTTAATTAAGATATTTTCTTACTCTGCTTAGATTTGATTTCTTTTATAAGGTGGTTTATTGTAAATGTTGCAACCCTTTTCCTACAAAATATCAGATTCACACCCACCACAGAGGTCTGATACTGTTGTATTTCATAGGTGCTTTATTCTATAATTCCTATTTTCATTTTAACATTTGCCTTGTCCACAATAAGACAGACATTTTCTTCCTTTCTTGCGTAACATTTTGCATGACAAAATTTCCACATCACAATATAAATACAACTACAAAACAGGATGAACACGCAGACACTTGAGTGCAAACTTAAAACCACACACGCTGTCTATAACTACATAGCACATGCAGAGGCTTTAATCTTTCATGAGGATGAGCAGCAACAAGTTAAATTATAAATTTAAGTTCTCTGGTTCTGGTTGACAAAGTATATTCTTTACATGATGTGGATCTGTCCATATCTCTGGTCCATATCCTAAAGGTATCCATGCTGACCTGGATCTACTGCAGGTCATACACTGATTAATGCACTGGATGTGACGTTTCAGATGTAGAATCATGATGTAAAACAATAAATAACATGCAAAAATTGGGGTGGGATGCCAGAATTTTCCAATCTCTCAGTTTCCCCTGTCCACATGGAGACGCACAAACTGGAGTTTTGAAAAATTTTGGCTTTGGAAACGTCATTTACACATGGAAGAGAGGCTCAAATGTAGAGAAAAATAACTCTAGAACTATATCTGCAACAGTGTGGACAGGGTATTTATAAATCAGTCTGTTGTAATTGACTTCATGTCAGTGTATTTCTGTTTCATTTAATGGCTTTTGGCAGCGTGTGGTGCAGTGGTTAGCACTACTATCCCACAACAACAAGGTTCTAAGTCTGATTCGTGGTTGGACAAATGACTTTTAGTGTGGAGTTTGCACGCTCGCCACTAAACGTGTGGGTTTCCTCTGGGCCCACAGGTTTCCCCTGCTATCTAAATCACATATGCTAGGGTGCATTCCCCCACTGTTTGACCAAGGTACTTGTACAGATCTTTAATCGGTCCGTGGGGAGCTTCAGTGGCACCACACTGCTGCTGGTATGTACACAGTCATGGAAAAAATTATTAGACCACCCTTGTTTTCTTCAGTTTCTTGTTCATTTTAATGCCTGGTACAACTAAA
>JAQQZY010013966.1:0-12392 GCA_030068375.1 Ostorhinchus rueppellii | reverse complement strand
TCTATCTATCTATCTATCTATCTATCTATCTATCTATCTATCTATCTATCTATCTATCTATCTATCTATCTTACTTTCTTTTCTGTTGGTTTGTGTTGTCAGTCGCTGAACTAAAAATCTGTTTGAATCCAACAAAGGTCATCAGTATCAGTTTAGTCTAAACCACAGATCAACAAACAAGAACCTAGCAAAGATAAGAACATCCCATAATAACTGTACACCATCATAAGCCTCCTATTCAAACTCACCCGTGTAGAAGAAACACTGACATCTGCCATCAAACTCCATCCTGTTCATTATAATGTACATATTGAATGCATCTATTTGCACGTTTGTCTTTGTTACTCCTCCTTCATCTCAGTGCTTTATATTTCTGTTTTTGCTCTGGAGCTTCCACATGTGTGTAGACACTCATCATGTTTGACTCTATTGATGCTAATGCTCTCACAGATGATAATTATGGAAATCACTGACCCGTTTTCACATGAAGTTCATCTTTGAGCTTTGACAGAACCACTTTATCCCATTACTCATCTCCAGCACAGTGTAAAAGATGAAAATGACAAGCGCTGTGAAGATTGTTTTGATTGATTCTATTTATTAAAGGCTTTAATTCATCCTTGAAACATATTTTATCTTCAGTCCATGGACGGTGCTGAGCGGTACTTCTGTTTTCTGAACGGTCCCTGATCATACATTTGACATATTATGGAAATTTTAGTTCATATTGTGTTAAATTTCATCCATATGGAGACGTGGTCGAAATTTTAAATCATTTAAATTAGCAAGAAAAGAAAATTTAGCATCATAGATTTCTGGTAAGAACAATTGTATGTATATGTGATTTAGATTAGATTAGATTAGACTAGATTAGATTAGATCAGACTAGACAAGATTGGACTAGACTACACTAGATTAGATTAGACTTGACTAGATTAGACTAGATTAAATTAGACTAGATTACACTAGATTAGATTAGAATAGACCTGATTAGATTAGGTTTGACTAGATTAGATTAGACTAGAATTGACTAGTTTAGACTACACTACATTTGACTAGATTAGACTAGATAAGATTAGACGAGATTAGATTAGACCAAAGTAGATTAGACTAGACTAGATTAGAATAGACTATATTACACTAGACTAGATTAGATAAAACTAGACTAGATCAGATTAGACTAGACTAGATTAAACTAGACTAGGCCAGGTGAGACGAGACAAGACTATACTAGATTAGATAGCATTAGATTAGACTAGACTAGACTAGTGACTTCAGAAGAACCTTTTTTTATTAATTAATTATCTATCTGTCTATTTATCTATCTATCATCAAGTATCATCCTGGCAGATTAAGCCGATATCAATCAGTTCAGTGTTAAAAATCAGTGAAATCTTTGTTTTTATTCAACACCCACAGATGCTCATAATATGACACGTTGGTTGGTTGGTTCTGTTTCAATAATCACAGTTGACGTTAACAACTGTCAGTGCACTGGTTTATTGGATCCAGAGATGACTACGCTGGGGTCACAGGGTTATGGGTGAGCTAATGCTAAAGGCTAACCTACAGGAGAACACAATTATTGATATAGTATTTTACGAACAAAGACGTTACATGCACCTTTAACCTTGAACAAACAACTTTAATCTGAGCTTTAATGAACATCTACATGATTGATGGATGAAATATGGGAAAATACATGATTTACGCTGAAAAAACACAAAACACAGAGGATAATATAATAGAAAATGGTGATAAATCACATAAGAATGATTAACCCTTAAGGGTCCACAGTGACTGAATCACATGACATTTTTAACACGTCATAGCGTCAGAGGTCACTGGGAACAACTGCATCTGAAAGTGTGGATGTGAAACACTAACACTTTTTATTTGATATTGATAGAACAAATACAACATTTTAGGCTCAGGATTAAAAATATTTAGTCCTTGAAGTTGATGAATCTGAAGCAGCAAAATGAGACGAATAATGATCTGAGAGAATTCAACAACAGCTGAAAAGTGACGGTGATGACTGGGTCTGAGGATCTACTAAAGTACAAGCTGTGGGCTCTTATTTTTGTCTTCAATTTCACGGATGATTCATGAACAGGAAACTGTAATGTCTGTCATATGAACAGGGTTGGGGAGTAACGGATTACATGTGATGGTGTTACGTTAAAAGGATACAAAATAAAAGTAACTGTAATCCGTTACAGTACAAGGAAAAATAAAGTACTCAGATTACAGTTACATTCGTGAGAATGGGGATTACTTAACAGGGTTATAATTTGTGTGAGGTTGCGTCTTTGGCCCCTTTTATTGATTGCTTTGAGATCTCGCAGCCAGAGTCTTCACCCCAGGTCTTTGTTTGCTCCTACTAATCCTCCGAAAAGGAGGGAGTCATCTGTAAATAGTAAACTTCCGCGTCTGCATATCGCACAATTCTACATTAAATCGCAAGAGCTCGTTGTTGCGAAGCCGCAATGCTTCATACCACAGACAGATCCAGTGAAAGTTGACACACGACGGAGCGGAGCGGAGACGGACCGGATACGCATCCGGTGGAATCCCGGCGTGAGAACCTTACATGCCTCGTGCAGGCAGCTCTTCTTGTGGACCTCCTGTGATTGCCTGTCAGCAATGTTGCTTGACCAATCACAGCACAGCAAAGGTCCGACAGTGGTCTCACCACTGCCAATCAACATTCTAGGGCGGGCCTTAGCCAGAGGTCAATTCCCTCTCAGTACTCTTTTCAGGTTCACACTGTCAGTTCTCAAAAATTAAATGTTGAACATGAGTCAATACTCATTTAAACCTTAAAGTAATCCAAAAGTAATCCAAAAGTAATTAGTTACATTACTTTTTAAAAGTAATCGAAAAAGTTACACTACAATTACATTTTGAACAAGGTAACTTGTAACTTTAACAGATTACATTTTTAAAGTAACTTACCCAACACTGCGCATGAATGAACAATAATGAAAAGCAGGCCTTGCAAAACCCATGGAGTTGAATGACAGTGGATAGAGACGTTTGTGTTTTTGTTTAATTAATGACTGATTTGGTTGAAAAACTCACTTTTTCTTCAGTTTTCAACATTCAATATTAATCTGAGCTTTAATGAACCAAACAGGGGTATAGGAAACATGTTTATATAGTATAGAAAGGCACAATCAGAAGTGCTCAAAAATGGACAAAATAGAAAAAAATGAAAAAAGATGCCAAAGCTTTAACATAAAGACTTCAGATAGATTCTGGTGGTGAAAACAGCTCACCTACTGCGACGTCACAATATCACTGAGTGATCGATGGATTGCTGTCTTTATTTCGATCAGATAAATGGATGTTTAAAACACAAATGCACAAAAATAATAATGAAGAGAATGAGAACAAAACAAAATGGTAACTAAACTGCAACATCTGAAGCCTCAAAATGTACATGAGTAAAAAGGAGGAAGAACAAGTGAAAACAAATGTAACCCCACCCCTTCAAACACTTCCATTCTTACTGAAAACAACACTGACCCAAATTTATCCGGACTTTTGAAACATGTACATTAAGTCCTTCATCTGTATCACAGCACATTCACCAACACAAAACTGACATCCAAATAACAAACAAATGCCTCGTGGAGTTTATTTATCAATGCACCTTTGGAAAATCCTTTCTTTACGCCTGTTTTTAAACACAATGACACTGGACGTTTGTTCTCATTCTGCACTAAATCTATTCCACAGTTGAACTGTTCAATATTGTACACGCACTTCTGACCTGAAAAAATAACCCCCTTCTCTTTCATTAAAACATTTTTATTTTTATTCATTCCTTGCTTTGTATAGTAATTGAACTGTTTTATATTCCACCAAGATTTGATTGAGAGACCATGATCGTAGACTGTGTAATTAAACCATTAGTACCAGTTAAAACAACAGTAAATATTGTTCTTCTGACCACTTCTCACATGAATTATTTCAATTAAAACACTGAAATTTGGAAGACTTCTTCGTGGTTTGAGGCAAATAGATGGAGTTTTGCTGAAAATCAAACAAACAGTAAAAAGAGGTGGTTTCTTATTTTGTTCCAGAGCTGTGTGGGTAAAGGAACAGACTGGAACACCATGACGTCTGGACCCCCAGCCTGACAGTTGAGCAGACAGACTGGGAGTGAGTTAGTGTGTGGACAAACAGCCACGGAATGACAGTCATCTGACTTCACCTCCTGGTGAACAGCCTGGAACGTGGACGATCGGGGATGAAATAGTGACACTATTCATGGGAGAACAAGAGAAAGAAATGGAGATGACAAGAAGAAGAGTCTGTTGTGGTTTGTACTGTCTTCCACTTACAGTTATTGTACAGCAGGGGTCTCAAACTCGTGGCCCCGGGAGGCAAATGTGGCCTACAGGATGATATTTCGTGGCTCTCTACTTGACATCACAGTTTCATGTTAGTGCGGCCCACACATACCGTAGCTCTCAAACGCACCTTTTTACTCAATCTTGCCTCACTTTCACGTTATTCATTTTTGTCACTTATGGGCTACCGTAGATGTGTCTCATCACAGCTTCCAGCGGCATTTGTTGTAAACAGTTGTCAAGCTAACCGAGCGTGAAGGACCTGGGAAAGTGTGAACGTTCGTCACTTAGTTGAAACATTCCACAGCGACACCTAGTGGACAGAAAATATCTGCCATCACCCAGTTCAGTCATGTCTCTGCCAAAATGAGCCGCCGGGGTGGGAGTTACGGCTCCTGCGTCGGCCCCTTTGAACCCCCACCAGGACGCCAACCTTGGACCCCCCCATCCTCCTCCCCCCCACTTTCCATTTTTTATAGATCTGCCACTGTGAGCGTCGTTTCCATCACATTCCAAACAAAACACACACTCGTCACTGTACTCCGGTGTGATGATCTCACACACACACACACACACACACACACACACACATTAATCTAGGAGGGAAGCTAGCGGTGGATTTCCCTCAGGGCATGAGGATCGTCAACTGTTTCAGCTCAGAACCCTCACCGAGTAAATGTAGCTTCTCACTCCAGGACACAGAGGTTTACAGTGTGTGTGTGTGTGTGTGTGTGTGTGTGTGTGTGTGTGTGTGTGTGTGTGTGTGTGTGTTAGCTCTGTTTTCTATCACAGTAAAAGATAATACGTCATATGTATCATGAGTGAATGGACAGAACGAGGAGATGTTCACCACTGTGAACGTCTCCTCCGACATTTGGTTCAGTTTGTCCCGTAGAGTTAGCATTAGCGTTAGCGCACCAGAACACATCAGCTGATAGTGCACAGTCTCACATACTAGGGCATTAGTGACTTCAGATCCCCCCCGGAAAACACCTATACATCCTGATTTTCTTTTTGTTTTTTTTGTACGCCTGAAACTCTGATTTCTTCCTAAAACTACATGTTGGACCTGTTGTGACTTATGCAGCAGTAAACAGCTGAGTTCTGTCCTTTATTTAAGCAGATCACACGTCTGTTTGGTATCGCTGCTCACTCAGACGCTGGTTTCCATGAGGTCAGCGCTAATGTGTTCATGCTACTGTGTGTCTGTATTTTTATGCTAATGTAGTAACACAGCCCTTGGGCTCGTTCACAGGTCATGTTTACCTTCTAACAGCTTTTGGACAACACTTTCCTAATGGGTGGGGTCGGGGTCAATGAGACGTGTGCATGACTGCAGATACTGGGGTGTGAGAGTTCACACATCTGTACACGGCGTGTGTTGTTTGACAGGTAAATGGAGGTGTCTCGCTGCGACAAATGGCCCATCCAGCCTGCTCCTCTCACCTCTCATCTGACAAGGCTTTTCTTTTCCCTAATAGTCCGTTAACAACCTCTGCTCTCCTTTTGTCAGCACTCAGTTTTTCCTCTTCACGCCCTCCCTCGACCTTCCTCTGCTCCCCTGTTCCTCCTCGGTTCTTCCACGGTGCTTTCAACTCCTCGGCTGCTGCCTGTTTTAGTTCCACGTCACTTCCACTCCTCTCCTGTTTCTTTCCTTCACAGTTTGGCTTTCACACCTCGTATCCTTTTCCATTTCCTGTAACCTCTTCCTTTTCTTATATCATTTACAACACAGGTGTCAAACATGCGGCCCCGGGGCCAAATGCGGCCCGCCAAAGCTTCCAATCTGACCCTTGGGTTGAATTTATGAAATACAAACATTACTCTTAAATTAGTCACAAAAAATGTCCTCAGGTTCCACATACAAACCAGTAAAATATTATTATAATGACCAGTAAGTACTCACAATTACACAATTGCCGTGACCTGGCCGTTCAGACTGACATCACATTGTAAAATATCCGATATGTATGTATTTTTGGACTACATATGAACGTGGTCTGAATCGGATTAGTGCTGTTCAGACTGTGTTTAACAGAGTCGGAGTCAGGAGTGGTGGGATAGTGACGTTAGCCGCGCCACTGACACACACTTTCACATTTTTACTTCACTGTTGGGGCTGTTCCAGGATGAAATTTTCTGTCTACTCAATAAATTATCACCATTTATTGTAATATCATCCTCTGTATTTTGCATTTTTCACTGTAAACCATGTATTTTATTATGTTTACTTTAGATCTTCATGAAAACTGAGTTTATTCAAATGTTATATCAAAACAGAAAAAAACTGATGTAACAGTTACTTTCAGAAAAACACATCATTAACTGAACATAAACCCAGTGTGTCCATCCACTGTCATCGATCCAACTCCATGGGTTTTACTGGTGAATCAATGCTGGAGAAGATGATGGCGTTTCCACGGTAACTATGAAACCTCTGAATGTCCAAATGAGACAGTTATTTTGCAATTTTTTTCATTTTGTTTATTTTTATTTATTTAAATGTTTTTGTTCATTTTGTTGCCTCTTTTTGTGTTTTTCAACAGTTTTGTTCAGTTTCTGGCTCTTTTTGTCCATTTTACTTACGATTTTGTTGATTTATTATTCGTTTTTGTTGGTTTTATTGATCACTTTGGTTGTTTTTGTTTATTTTGTTGCTTATTTTATACATTTTAACTTTATTTTAGTCAATTTCTTGCTTGTTTTTTCATGTTATTTGCTATTCTGTATGGTTTTTTAAAATAAATTTTTGTTCGTTCTATTGATCACTTTGGTTGTTTTTGTTCATTTTTGTTGCTTATTTTAAACTTTTTATGTTCATTTTAGTCCATTTATTTTACACTAAGTACTTTACGTATTGATAGAATTAGTGGATCAGCAGGTATTTAACAGCACCAGTGGAGGTTTGGGTGTTGATGGGTTTAACTTTCCTGTTTTTGTTTTTTTCCTTTTTGTTACCAGTCTTTCGGGAATCCTCAGCTCATTATGAAAAACTCGGTCCAATATTACACCTTCTTATCAGCTTTCACTCCTCATTACACCACACTTCCTGCCTCACAGAACCGCTGTTTGGTTTGTGGGCCGACGCGTTGCTTTCAGTGAAATTTGCTGCATATTTTACTGCGGGCAGCCCCGGGCCATAAATCATCTTCTGGCAGTCTGAATGCATGAGTGTATCCACACACACCACGACGGGGCTGCTATGTATTTGTTGTTGCTCACAAGCACCAATCTAAAGGTCAGGCCAACGGAAGCCAAATGCTTTTAGCAGCGCCATCGACTCACATTTGGAGTGTTTCCAGTGAACGCATTGAGAAAAAAAGGCTCAAAAAGAGTGTCATATTAAAAAAGAGTGTCATATTAAAACACTAGTCGACACTTTCAATTAAGTAAGTGTAACCTAATTACAGAGGGAGACGTTCTGCTTCAACATGACTGAGGTGGGAGCTGAAACGACAGTGACTGGGCTTTTGCAGCTGTTTAACTGTATTAATGTTGGAGTTTCAGATGAATCTCGTGATGTTTCCATCTGCAGTGTCTTTGATTCGATGGCTCTGGGTCATAATTACACCTGAAGATGCATCATTCATTACATTTCTGAATAAAAACATCCTATCAGGTGCTTTTCATGCATAAATCTTTATGGATTATGGATGTTCACGTCTTTTATTTCAGTCTAAGTTTTATTAAAGTGAACCAGTACTGGTCATGTTTACGACGTTAACCCTTAAAGACCCAGTGCTTCTTCTGTGGCAGTTTCCAAATCAAGTTTTCTGCCTATTTAAAGCCAAATAAATCCCATTTACAGTTCAATACTAATGTGACAGAATATTCAGTATTATTATGACTCGACTAAACTGTAGTTCAGGGCTGTCAAAGTCACTTTAGTTCAGTTCCAATTCAGATCTGCAGTGGACCAAACCAGTGAAATAATAACAGAATAATATAGAAATAATATCAACTCCAAACTTTCCTCTATGTTTTAGAGCGAAAAAAAGTTAAATTATATGATTAAAGTGTTTAAATTTACGAACTATCCTTTAAAACAATGTGAATAACATGAACAAACTGCAGTTTATTAAGAAAAATAAGTGTAATTTTAACTATATTCTGTCTCAGTTTATCATTTACACATGTAAGCGCCATATTATTGATTTTCCTCCTGCTGCTTTTCCTCTTCACTGCTGTTTTTTTTTTCAATCCCTATTGCTCTTCAAAATCACTGCTGTTTTTGCACAAGTACATACATTTATTACGTTATAGTAGTACGTTCATTCATGTCTTCAGTCATTTTTTACTGCACACGTTCATCCCAGGGGCCAGTTTTGGCCCCTGGACCACATATCTGACACCTCTTAATGTTGTCTTACTTAATATTTTCTATTTATTTTTAAAGCCTTTTTGTCGAAACTATCAAAGGTGTTTTTTTTCTTCCTGTCTTCATTGAGTTTGTTTAGACCACAGGTGTCAAACATGTGGCCTGGGGCCAAATCCGACCCGCCAAAGGGTCGGATCCGGCCCACAGGATGAATTAGGGAAACACAAAAATTACACTGGATATTTTTTATTAAATAATGTTTATTTGAATCATCCTAAAAACACTTTTTACTGTTCCTCTGTTGGGATCGCACCAAAATAATGTTATGAACTAATAGAATCTGAACATTTGAACAGGATCTGAAACTGTAATGACTGTAAAATAGAATTTAAGTTTGAACAGGAACATTTTGTGATGTAGCATCAGATCCTCTCGAGATCAAATAAAAATGTGTTTAATATTTGTGCAGATTTCTGGCAGAATTCAGTTTTTCAAGGAAATAATCATTTTTGAAAGAGAAACAAATAAACCAAAAAAAAGCCTTTTTAGCCCCTTAATGCCTGAATCTATTTTCAATTGTGGAAAAAAAAAATGTACTTGTGTTTTTTCTTTCAAGTAAATACTATTTTGGTTGCATTTTGGAGCGGGTGGGGTGGGGGGGTTGATGCAAATTCACGACAATCGGCATCAAGGGGTTAACTGTATCATGATATATCGTGATATATTGTATCGTGATCCAAGTATTGGGATTTGCATCGTATCACCAGATTCTTGCCAATACACAACCCTAATTAATATGTGAACCTTCACCTTAAATGAGAGGTTAAAGGGTTAATGTGTGAACCTTTACCTTTAGTCAGGGGTTAAAGGGTTAAAATGCAGCTCTGTGTATGTGTCAGACATGTTAACTTTGTGGCTGTATTATACTATATTTATTCCTGTAACTTGGACTGTGAGATAAGAAGTGCCCAGTTCGGAGGATGTGGCTGAGCTCTGAGTACACAGACACTTGGACAGACAGGTGAAGAACTACCACACTCTATTTGGCGTCTACCCCACACATGGTGTCACAAGTGAGGTGGATTTCTCAGCGACTCCCTGCATCGCTGCACTTTCCTGAATAAACACGCCTTGTTGGGACAGTTCAAACAGATTATGCTCAAAGTTGTGGTATAAATATTTACCCGTTCCACAGTTCGGTGTCTCTGTGACCCAAAGAGAAAGAAAAACTGCTGTGGATGATTGTAGAGAAACTGTCACGGCTGCTGTGTGGGATCCTGCTGAGGTTTGAGTTTCCTGCAGAGGGAAGGTTCCGTCCACTGAAGGAAGGTGGATCAGACTGACCACAGAAGTGGACGTGCATTTATGTTCTGATCCAAGTGTCATGAGCACAGATGATTCTAGAACATCATGTCCAGATGGCGTATGATTATTATAAAAGCATCAGTTAATGATAAAGGTGATGATTTTATATAATAATGATCATCAACACACGTCACATGGTTTAGAGACCGAAAAACAGAAACAGACACTATCTGTGCTGTCTACACATCTATCTATCTATCCTTTATCCATCCTTCATCCATCCATCCATCCATCCATCCATCCATCCATCCATCCATCCATCCATCCATCCATCCTCTCTTTCCGTCCACAGACACAACATTAAATATAAATGAGTGAAAATCCAGTCACACTTTGTTCTGGTTTTTAAAAAGCAGCCAAATATTTAAATGATTTTATGTCTTGAACTTTGTACTTAATTAGTTCCAGAAAAATGGTTCGAGTCTAAGACCCTTAATCATTTTATTCACTCTGTCTTTATTTGGATTTAGTCGATGGACCCAGACAAATAAGTACTTCATGCATTTGCGTCTGTAACCCTTCCACTGACAGCGGCTTAAACACCCGGTGTCCTGCTGATTCCTTTTATAGACCAACTTATGTGTAATGTGACTCAGCGGTTTTCCACACACATAGTTTTTGGATTCCTGCTGACACTTATCCACTGTAGTTGACAGGACGCGACAGCATGACACGTGAGGACATGTGACCCGTCTGTCTTCAGGCTCCAGTCAAATACATCTTATACTTTATTTATACAACACCTTTCAGAAAAACAGAACAAAGAGCCCAGAGGAACAAGAACACAGGTAAGAGATAAAAAGAGTCCCAACAGGCTTAGAAATATCAGCAAACAAGAAGATATTAAAAGTCACAATGAATGAATAATAAATAAGAATCATCAACAAAACAAAAGAGATTAGAAAAACAAAGATTAAGGAAATGAATAATAAGAAACCTGAAAAACCTAAAGTTAAAAGGGTAGTGGAAGGAGGGAAGGGGGTTGGAAAATGAAGGAGAAGGAGGAGAAGAAAAAGGAGGCAGAAGAAGGAGGAGACAACATCTGGAATGCTGTGTTGTGTATCTGCAGGGTGGGTGGAACCAGCTGTTGCTGCTTAAATCAGGGTTCTCAGGGTTTCAGAAGGTTCCAGACCTGAACTGAACCACATCCAACAGCTTCACTGTCACTAAACTGGTTTCAGTATCAGTCGGCTGTTTCTTCATCTGTGTGTTTGATGTTGTCTAATGCTTCATCTGCGCTGATTTGAATGAGGCTGTCATAATGTTTTGTTTTTTTATTTGGTTGTTTGTTTTTTATTAATGTTGCTTCTGCTGAAAAACCAACCAACCGACCTACAAACCAACCAACCAACCGACCTACAAACCAACCAACCAACCGACCTACAAACCAACCAACCAACCGACCTACAAACCAACCAATGGCACAGGTTGCCTCCTCGGTGGACATGAAAATGGAATCCTTGCCGTCGACTTGACTCTACTTTCGAAAACAGATCATCACAGGAGAAAAAAAAAGGAGAAATATGATGTGGGGAGGACAAACCTTCACCTTTCATGTAGTTTATTGAGTTTTCCATCCGTCAAAAACACCCTGGTTTCACCTGTCGTGGGATTGTGAGTCGGACTGAATAACCCACTCACTTCTCCTTTCCCCTTTAATCACAGTCTCCACTCTTCTCGTATTGTCCATCAAACCGGCTGAAAAACACCACCCACCTCTGCACCTTAATAAGTACAGCAGGAGTAAATGCCAGCGGAGCAGCACACACACTTCCACTGCCCAGAGGACCGGCAAAATCTGGATGCAATCCTTCCTCTGCAGGTGTGATGGACAGGTTAATGGAATGCACCGTCCTGTTCTTTTATTCTGAAATGGCTGCTCAAATACAGGACTGAGTGTTCGGCAGTTTGAATCCATTATCACAGATGGAATGACTGACAGCGCACATGCGAGGAAAATAAAAGGCTCTTCAGAATCAATATTTTTAGATTTTTTTTTGGCAAACAGACATGAAGAAAACCTTCCTCAGTGTCTGTTAAATGTACAAAGACGAATACAATATAGGACTGCACACATATTCAATCCAAATATGAGAACATAGTGGTATGATACGTGGTATACCAGGGTGTTTTTGCTGCCGCTTAGTTTGATAAATTCTGCTGCCGAGGATTTCACTGAATCTATTCTGCATCATCAGGATTAAGTAGATACTGTTTTCATGTGATAAATGAATCCGTTCAAGACGCAGCACCATCTCCAGCCCCTGATCTAAACAAATGTGTGTATTTAGCATTGATTTGTTGGACTGTCGACCAACACTAAAATGAGTGTGTGTGTGTTTTTTTTA
>JAQQZY010013922.1:0-12394 GCA_030068375.1 Ostorhinchus rueppellii | reverse complement strand
TATCTATCTATCTATCTATCTATCTATCTATCTATCTATCTATCTATCTATCTATCTATCTATCTATCTATCTAAAGCTGATATTTAATGAAGAGGAAAAGTTTGGGGGGAAACAAGGATTTCTGTAATATGTCCAATAATAACTTGCATTCTGAACCATATGTAGCCGTTTGTTTGGTGTCCATAACTGACACCAAAAAAACATTGCAAGAATTCTCACTGCCAAATGGACATCTTCTGAACCACATTTGGACATCGTGGTCTTTTCTCTGCTTCAAACAAAGATGTCTGAGGATTTGATTTCAATGCTGATGAAAGACACAGCTAAATGTCAGGCACAATTTGCAATTTAATATTTAACATCATAACTAAATATCTTTCACATACCTTCATGGTGTAAAATACTTTGACTGATTCATTGTTCCAAAGGCTTTTGGTTTTATCCTGGTTTCCTTTTTTTCTAAACTCAGTTGTGACTTGGTTTATTGATTTGATTTTGTATTACTGCAGAATTTGAGACTTATTTGCAGAACTGAGACATAATATCTCCTAAAATAATTCATCATGTGGTGTCTGTAATATAAACCACAGCATCTTTTCATTACTAGTGTCTGTACGCAGTGACCAACCCTGCATCACATTAATAAAATGATCTGATTGTGATCATCTGCACTGTCATGTATCTTTCAACTGAAAATGTCCTCCATTGCAATCTGCAATAAACTATAAGTCAAAGTCAATTTTAACCCATAAAGACCCAAACAGCCACTGGTGACCAAAAGTGTCTACTGATCTAGAATCTGTAATACCTGTTGACCATTAATCCTACCAATACATGTAAATAATTGGGGCAAAATACAGTTTTTCGTCTTTTCAAGGTCATCAGATATGACCCATTTGGACGTTCAGAGTCTCTGTAGTTACCATGGAATCACTGTCATCTTCTACAACATCAATTCACCAGTAAAACCCATGGAGTTGGATCAATAACAGTGGATGGAGATGCTTATTTTTGCATTCAGTTATTTATATATTTACTTAAAAAGTAACTTTTTCCAGTTTTCTTTGTTTTTTTTTTTTTTTTTTTTTTTTTTACATAATACCCATCAAGTTTAATCTGAGCCTCCATGAACATCTGGATGATCAGTAAATTAAATGTAGGAAAATACATGATTTTCACTGAAAAACTGCAAAATACAGATGATAGCATTATAATAAATGGTGATAAATCATTTAAGAAAGGTTAAATCTACAAGAAAATCCATGTGGGAACTGACACAAAAGTCCCACTGGGTCTTTATGGGTTAATATGGATGCATTGTTTTGTTCTTTTATTTGCCGTCCCAGCTTTGTCGTATTCAGGTCTGTTCAGATTCAGATAACTTTATTTGTCCCCAAGTTCAGTTCGCAGACAGGGGGTCACAGCAGTACAAGACATTAAATACACATAACACAAGAACAGTACACTCAGACCTGTCAATGAGTGGACAACTAAAGGGTCCAGCTGTAAAGTCCAGCAGTGGCACAGTGCAACTGTAGCAATCAATCAATTAATCAATACAAAAATTTATTAATGAATAAAAAAACTACAAAAGCACTTGGAGAGTGCTGACCTCCACCAAGGTAGTGTTTTTTTTAGGTAGTGTTTGTATTTTTCTCCACTAGATGGCACTGAATGACCTCACATGCAAATCTGTGCTGCCATGCCCTATCTCGCAATGATAAAGAATCATTAAAAAAAATTCCTGGATTCAGACGGTGATCCGGATCGTCTCCAAAAACTTCATCAAAATCCGTCCATGACTTTTTGAGTTATGTTGCTAAAAAACAAACAAACAAACAAACAAACAATAAGCCCTGGCAAAAACATAACCTCCTTGGCGGAGGTAAAAAGTAAGTCCGTACTTCCTCACATGCTAGCGCAGTGTACCGGAAGACCATTATTCCAGAACAAAAACCCCTAAATCACAGTGAATGTTGCGGCTCCACCATAACACACATCAGACAGCAACACCGTCTTGAAAACAGTCATACATCTCATGTCCTGACAGTTGTTTAAGCCGCTGAAAAAGTGCAAAAAAAATGGGGGGAAAAATGCAGGACAGTGGTGAAATCCCCACACGTACACACCCTTTTTAACACATTCCGGAAGCCGCCGATGAATGACATCCTGTGAGGTACTGTATCCGCCAGGCCAACCCACCCACTGCAAATTCTGACCGCCTCAATACACAAGTGCACCTGAACCGTGAAAGGAAGGTGAAAATTAAGTCTACTTTGGGGCATTAAAAAAAAGCCTGTGGCTTATCTCCCGGCTGGAACGATGCCCTCCCCTATCTGACACACAAGGAGGCAGGGAAGCTGCCCTGAATGGGAAACAACACGGCCCTTTACAATGGCCTGTTAGAAACAATTAGTTGTGAGTGCCAGGGTTTTGATTTGACCATCTAATTGCCGGTTCAGGGTTGAGAGAGTGTGTGAGGTGGCTGGGAAGGCCGGGGAGCTGTGAGGGCCCTGGGGGAGAGCCGCCGTCACACAATAGCGCCCTTTATTTCGCATTCAGCTTCTACAAAGTGGGTGTGCTCAAAAGATTTAATCCTGCATTCAGACCTGACAAGAAAAGTCATTCATATTGAAAAGGTGGGTACAACACTGTTTCAGGTGCCTCTTTTCTACCTCGTACCTTTCCGCACCTTTGAAAAACATTTACTACATCACTCTTTCACCTGGTATTAAGGTATATGTGGTTTCTTATTACCATGTATATTAGTGGTACCTTTGTATTAGTCATTATAAAGCCTGGTTCTGGATCACAGCGTTCTACAACTACTATGTTATTTACTCATTTGTCTCTCAACATCCTCCTAATTACGGCTTATTGATAGTAAATAAGGAAGTCACTGCACACACGTACCTACATTCCAATTGCAAATGGATTCTGTTATAATGTAAAGTCACCATTACACTTTGTTTTGACATAAAAACTAAATGATCATGTAATTAAAGTAATTCCAAACACTCAAAAATGGACATACGTGAAGATAAATGTCAGTTCTTTGCTGATGACATGTTTATTTTTATTACAAGACACACCAACATCAGAGAAACATATGAACACTTGGGTTCATATCGAAGTTGACAAATATGTGGTTTTGAAGAATAACTCACAATGTATTGACTATTATTTGATCCAAACTATGATGTTTCTCTCACCCTGGAGGGTTAGAGCAGTTTTATCGGCTGTTCAAAACAAGATGTGATTTCCAGTCTCTGGTTTCATCTACTCCGCTCACCTCCTGCTTATAGAAGAAATGCAACAAGTATCTGTCACTGAAAAATTACATTTACTTGCAATAACATCCAGGTAATGAGTGTGTCGGCTGCACCGTGTGAACTGCAAAGTGGAACTGGATTTGCAGGTTAGTTAACTGGGAATGCAGTGTCTGCGTTGACATTAGGGTCTTAATGCTTAGCTTAGTATATAAGTAATTTAATTACTAACAGTAATTTAAACATGAATAGTATATTTTTCATTTTTGTGTTTGATTTTTAATTTTAGTACATAAGTAGTTTTAGTGTTACTTCACAAATTGACATGTTTTTGTTTTGATGTCATTTAATTCTGTTTTTTCTTTCATTTTTCAAGTGTTTTCTTCTGAACTCTTTATTTTATAGGAGCTGAAATGTAGAGTAAAAGTCTGATTTGCAAAACCAGTTTTTATCCCTGTGTGCAAAATCAGTGTATTTTTGTGCATATGAAGAGCAAACAAGAACTAAACATATTTTTACATGCTTTTCTATTTTATTGCAGTGTATTTCTCGTTGCAGTTCTTATTTGTAAACATATTGGTCTAAAATTTTATGAATAATAACGTCCTAATTCAAACTGACAAATAAAGAGCCTCATAAAAACAACTCCGGTGAACATGTGTAGCTTCATATAAAGTGCTACCTGCTCTTTTTTCCTCCCTCTGTAAATGCACAAAGTAGAGGAGGAACCTGATCCTTGTCAGGATCACCTCTGAATCCTTCAGTGGCGTTCCTCTCAATGGTTGCTTTTTCACAGAGGCCAAATTGACCAGGATACCATTCCTGACTGCAGTATGTGTGAGTGATGAGTGGCTGACACAAATAACAGTAGGCCATGCATGTAAAAGGATGACACTGTGCTACAGGATTACAGGAGCCTCATCCACGCCGGTTTGAGCCTCATACTTTCACCTCCTAACACGGCTGGGATTTCACCCCCCCGCACCCCCACCCCTTTCTGTTTCAAGAACTTCGTCCTCACATACCAAATCCCCCCCCTACTCTTAAATATCACCTGCTTTCTGCTCCTTTAATCACCCCAACAGGCATTCCTTCATGCAGTTTACAGCAGTCTGTCATGCACAGGTAAAAGGGAAAGAATTCTTTCCAAACAAAAGTGAAGCAATCTGTGCAAGCTGTAACTGCAACCGAGTCGTGCAGATGAGAGGAAGACTTCACTCAGAGTCCAAATGGATTCACTGAGCTGCAGTTTTACATACAAGCACCTTCCACCACCCACCGCTGAATCCATCAGGTAGAGATGAAACTCAGGTCACACTTGGGTTTTATTGTTATGATTCTGGCAATTATTCATGTTCTGACAGCAGTGTTGAACTCACCGCTCTGATGGGGGAGATCCCTCTAAAAGTCAGCCAGACACGCCACGAAACATGAGCAGCCAGACAAGGAAAACAGGTTGGAAACAAACGGACGGCTCAGCCACAGGTGTAAGTCAAACGCTCACATTTAGCAGGATCTGGATTCTGTCACGTAATGTGTTTGATTGTGGATCAGAATTCAAAAGCCCAGAACCAACTCTGTTTATGCAGTAATTGTAGAGGAGGATGAGTGAGGGCTTTTCTGTTGGTTGTAACAAGCATTTACACTATGGATGTCAAATAAAGGAAAGAGAAGAATACTCCCTCGCTGAAAACAGCTCTGTTCAGCTGTGCAGAGAACAACTGACAGTGTTCTGCCTGCACTCTTCTCTTTTACTCGATTTTAACTGATTATTGTTTAGGTTTTGTTGATTGTGGTTTATTTGTAATTGTGTGTTTTTAACTAGTCTCTTTTCCATTTTTGTAAAACACTGTGAATTGCCCCATGTATGAATTGTGCTATTCAAATAAAATTGCCTTAAAATACAACACATTAAAATGTATTGTTATTCATTAATATAGAGCAGGAGTCCTTAGCCAGTCAGTATCTTACATTTATTTATAACAGCTGCAAAAATGTTTACCCTAACAACCAGTGTTTACCACAAATATGCATTTCCTGTTATTCTATGTTATGTTATATCATGTTATGTTATGCTACATTACTGTACATTTTATGTTATTTTATGCTATGCTGTTCCGCTATGCTATGTTATACAGTATGCTATGCTGTGCGATATGTTATGCTATGCTATGTTATATGTTATGTTATTTTATGCTATGCTGTTCCGCTATGCTATGTTATACAGTATGCTATGCTGTGCGATATGTTATGCTATGCTATGTTATATGTTATGTTATTTTATGTTACGGTATGCTCTGCTATGCTATATGTTATGCTAAGCTATGTCATATGTCATGCAATGCTATGTTAAGGTAGGTTATGCTATACTATGTTACATGTTATTCTATGTTATGTTATGTTATGTTATACTATATGTTATGCTATGCTCTGCTATGTTATATGTTGTGCTAGGCTATGTTAAGGTACGTTATGCTATGCTGTGTTACATGTTATTCTATGTTATGTTATGTTATGTTATGTTATGCTATGCTCTGCTACGTTATATGTTGTGCTATACTATGTTAAGTTATGTTATGCTAAGCTGTGTTATGTTATGCTTCGTTTTGTTATGTTCATACAAATAATACAGTGGGTAACATGGTGGCTACTGGTTAGCAGTTTAGCCTTACAGCTCAAGGGTTCTGTGTTTTATTCCCAGTCCCAGTCTCATGTGGGTCTCCTGTGGGTATTGGATATTTCAGGTGCGGCTTCATCCCACAAAGCAATAACAGACATGAGCAAAATGGAATGCGACGCCATTGATTTCCAATCTCTCCATTTCCTATGTCCACTTAGATACACACGAACTACAGAATTTATAAATGTGAATTATAAATCTGACCAAAAATACCATTTAAATGTGAATGAGTGGCCCAAACCTTGATCATACATTATACCACAGCTCGCTTCTCCAGGTATGTTCAACCTGTAGAGTTTAATGTAGTTTTGGAGGATAGTGGATGGTGTGAAAACTTTCCCCAGACTCTGAATACCTCTGATGGTTAAATCCCACTTTGGCTGCTGGCACAGGTTCTCTACCCTCTTGGACAACAAGGGAAAGTTAAGTGTTATTTATTTAGCTGTAATCAGCAACTTCACACCTAAATACTTTGATGGGAGGCGCCCTTTTATCAGAAGACCCATTAGTGAGAAAAGGCTTAGGGTTAAGGTTAGACTTATCAACTAAATCCAAACTAATTTTCCGACTAACGGGCCTTCTGACAGTAAGGTGGGCCCATTCTAAACAGGGTACCTTTAGTTTAATTTCTCCCACATTGTAATTAGGTAACATTTACATACATTGGTGCATGTAGTACTAACATCTTGATAATGTAGGGGAGAATGTCTGTCGCATTGAATTGTATAGAATACAGTCAAATATCACACTTTAACCCTTATTTGTTTAAAATCTGAGGAAATGATTGGTGCTTTTGTTAGCTTCATAATATAATTGCCTCAGTCATACACTTTCAGGTCATAACCAATTATGAAAAATGAAATAGCAGTGTTATGCAAATATCACAATTTGGCCAAAAATATAACATTGGAAAATTATGTTATGATTCTAATGAAATTTATATTTTAGTTAAAGTGTGAAAAAGTCAACATCAGATAATTCTATGGTTCCAGAAAGTGTAAAAATCCCAGGTTATCATATTTAACCATTCTTTTTTAATGCGTTGTTCATTGTTATATTAGCACATTTCGTAGATCTCACCAATTAAATATTCTCATAACTTTAAAAAATGATGTCGATGTGTGAAAAAGGACACCCAAAGTGTAAAAAAAAACCCAAACATAATTGTCTCTGGTCTCAATGTAGAACATTGGTTATCCGAAGTGACTGGTATGAGATTTAATTTTAATTCATCACTTTTTTTATTTCAAGATACGTTACAAGATACAGTGAAGTATCCACATATATGGATTATATTTTTTTCATCAATTGTTTAGAAAAAATTGATAGTTGAGCACTGGAGATCTACTAATGCACTGCAAATTATTTGGTTCTTACCAAGATATAAAAACTTAGATTTACAAGGGTTATATAAGTGATCTTGTTTGAAGAGTTAATTTCTTATTTAAAGTGTTCATACATCTGTAGACAAGCTTATTTCTAGATTTAGCAAACTGAATTCAAGAAATCTTGTCAAGTGAAATTATCTTGCTGCATGGATAGATATTTCATTTGTTTTGAGGATGTTTTTCCTCAGATTTAGTGTTTTTATCTTGTTTTTAGACACCCCTTTTTTGCAGTGTGCTCCTTCATTGCCACACTGGAAATGAGAGTTGAGTCATTATTTGAACAGAGAAAAAGTAAAAGCCTTGGAAAAGAACAAACTAACTCAATTTGAAATTATATGGGGATAAGTCCAATTCAATCCAATCCAACTTTATTTATAAAGCACTTTAAAACAACCACAGCACACCAAAGTGCTGTACAGAACAATAGCAACACAACACAAATTAATAAAAGCATCACAACATTTTAATCAAATAAAATCAAATAAATAAAACAAGTTAAAATATTAAACATAAAAGTGCTAGAAAAACTGATAAAGTGAAGGAAAAAGTCCAGGTATGAGATTGTGGAGGTGAGCGTGCTTGTGGGTGGGGGATATTGTTGTTACATGTATGTATGCGTGTATTTGTTTGTTTGTTTGTTTGTTTTTGAGGGTGTCGTTGTTTCTGTTTGTTTATTTCAAATTTGATTTTGTGGTTGGTGTTTTGGTTTGTTGAGAGTATATGTCTGGGTTTTGTGGATTGAAAAAGCTTTAATAAAATCATATATATATAAAAGATGTTCAGGTGTCAAAAAGGACACCCAAATTGTAAAAAAAAACCCAAAACAAAACAAACAAAAAAACCCAATTGTCTCTTATGTTCCAGCTCACCAGACATGTTACTAATTACCAACCCGTCACTTCAGACTGTAATTAAATTAATGCCACATCAGGCCTTAATTATCTCTAAAAAGACAAAGCTATGTAAGTTGACGCTGTGTTTTCCAGCAGGCCATATGCACCCGGAGGTGTGCTGCATTCACAGTGATCAGAGAAAGCCCTAAATTTCCTCATCACCTCAGTCGACGGAGAAGGTCACTTCAAAGCACAGACCGAGTCACAGGGGCAATAGAAGCCTGGGACCGACAAATGCACCAGTTGTAAAACTTAACAAGGTGTGAATGCCCTCTGTGTGCCCTGGGTCTCCAGTATGCAGGGCAGCCTGTGGAAGCTCTTAGGGAACTGTGGTACGCTGCAAAAAATGTGGATTCTGACAAGACGTTTCAGGGTGTGGAAGAAGAAAGCAGCCAAACAGTCCGATTCACAGTCTGACGCAGGGAATTATCTATTAAGTGTCTGATGTACGCGGTGTGTGCTCTGATGGAAGGTTTTGTTTATTGAAAGCTCGACTAAATGGAAGTTAACTGATAAACTTGATGCTAAGTGATCACATCTAATCAATCATTTACATCTCAATTTGCATGTAATGTGTAATGTATTGTTTTCCTAAAGAGATGAACGACCAGGAAACCGTACCGATACTCCGTCACTATATATCATTTAAGAGACTGTCACATCACTGTATGTTCCTTCTAATCTGATTTTACCTGAAAGGAAGTTGGGTTTTTTTTTGGCACATTTTCATCTTATTGAGTTTAAAGCTGTAATTTATAATAGTTCCACTGTAAAAATCTCAAAATCACAAGGCTTATGTGTTATGTTTTGTTGATATTTTTGATAAATTTGCAGTTTTATTTAATATGATGGCCCATTTCACTTGGTTCCCTATCATATCCCCTTTAACCCATAAACACCCAGGGCTACTTTGGTGGCAGTTCCAAATGAATTTTTCTCTTCTTTTTTTTTTTTTTTTTTTTACCTTTCTTAAGTGATTTATCAATATTTACCCAAATATTATCCTCTGTATTTTGCATTTTTAAGTGAAAATCATTTATTTTCCCAGATTTAATTGACTAATCATGTAGATGTTCATTAAAACTCAGATTAAAGTTGGGGGTAATTATATCAAAAACAGAGAAAAGTGAAGAAAAAGTGCCTTTTTGTACAAAATTAACTGAACATAAACCCAGTGTGTCCATCCACTGTCATTGAGTTTTTATAATTGGATTCTTTATTTGGTGTATTTACATTACAATAGGAGGGGTAGTGCTATTTATTGTTAAGTATTTTTCTACTGTTGCTGTGATTGCTATTGCTATTGTTTGTTATTTATTTATTTTTATATACTGGGCAGAGTAGAGTCAGAGCACACTGTGTTTCAATGCCACGGTATTTGTACTTTGAATGCATATGACAAATAAACTTGAAACTTAATCCAACTCTATAGGTTTTACTGGTGAATCAATGTTGTAGAAGATGATGGTGTTTCCATGGTAACTACGGAGCCTCTGAACGTCCAAATGGGTCATATCTGATGTCCATGAAAAGATGAGAAACTACATTTGACACCAATTATTTACATGTGTTTATAGAATTAATGGACGAATAATTATTTTACATTTTATATCAGTAAATGATGGGTCTTTATGGGTTAATAATATCAAGATTTAAGGAAATTTGCAGCTGTTTCTTAAGAAATTAAATGACAAATTGCAAATATATGTCATTAATTGTGGTGCAAGTTATATATAGTTTTTTTAATTATCAGATTTTCCTTTCTACATTTTCATAATCAACACTATTTTCAAAAAGTTCTCCATTCCTATGTATGTTATGATTGTTTGGACAAGACAGACCCCTATCAGATATTATATATGATGGGTTTGGCCTAGTTTTATCAACGACACTATAAAATACTTAAACTCTTCAAGTGAAATGTCCCGTATTAGTATTTGTTTTATGATTCATCAGTACATTATATAACACTCGTGTATAACCTGAGTGTGGATAAAGGAAAACTCCCCCTAAAAATACCAGTAAAACATGGAAAAGGAGTAAACGTTTGGACAAACAGCAGTAGAGGGAGTTCGTTTTCTTCATGGACAGACATAGAATAGATGTAAATATGACTGATGACAGTAAACACTACAAACAAATCTGTTGTTATTTCTCTATAAATCAGGTTATATGAACACCAGCCACCAGCCTTTATCTTTATCATCCTGTTTCTTATTTGTCATCATCAGTTTTCTATTTTTGTGGCATATTTAATGTTTGTAGATACATTTAAGAGATTTATACTAAGCTTATTTTGATATTCTGCTCTGTACTTATATTGGATTTTTATGTTAAATTGATATCAATATTTCTACATGAATGTTTTTAGATTAGATTAGAGAACTCTATTGCTGTTGTTTCCCACAATGCAATTCTGTTCTGATTGTAAAGGTTTCAACCTCTAGTTGCAGTCACTGTGGATCATACGGTATAATCATAGTGATTATCTTATTTTATTTGAGATTAGATTAGATCATTTTAGATACAATTAAATTAAATTAGATTATATTATGTTATTTTAGATTATATTAGATTTAAATTAGATTAGATTAAAGTAGATAAGATTCTGTTATTTTATATTAGATTAGATTATTTTAGAATAGATTAGATTAAATTGGATTAGATTCTATTATTTTAGATTAGATTATTGTAGATTATATTAGATTAGATTCATTGCAGATGAACGTCAGTTTAGTTTAGTATCTATAAAGTGTAAAGTGTCAGTAGTGAATAAAGATACTGTACATAAAAGTATAAATACAAATATGGAGAAAAGTTTAAAGTTTCTAAAGTTTATTAAGATACAGAATATAGACAAAAGTATTGAGTCACAATGAATTTAAGTGTTTATCATGGTACCATATTAAATCAACAGGAATGTCAAGTCTTATAAGCTGTAGGTGTGATAATCATTTTACTCACGTATCATACTTTAGGATAAATTTGAGGTATTTTGTATATTTTAACCTTGTTTTAGCCACTGGAAACCAAAAGCATCCTCTGATCTAAAATATTTAATACCTGTTCATTCATTAATCACATCAATACATGTAAATAATTCAGGTAAATACAGTTTTTCAAACTTTTCATGGTCATCAGATATGAACCTCTTGGACGTTCAGAGGCTCCGTAGTTACCATGGAAACACCATAATCTTCTACAACATTGATTCATCAGTAAAACCCATGGAGTTGGACACAGACCCTTGTTTTATGTTCAATTAATGCTTATTTTCCCGAAAAAGTAACTTTTTCTTGATTGTTTTGTCTTCAGCTATATGATCAGTGAATGGAATATGGGAAAATACCTGTTTTTCTCTGAAAATGCAGAAAATATAGTATAATTCTATAATTATTAATAGTAATGATTTACTTATGAAAGGTTCAATATAGATAAAAAAAATTCATTGGAAGTCAGCACAAAAATGGGTTTGAGTAACTTTATGGGCTACTTTTACTCTGCTCAGGCCAAATATAAGAGATTTTATTGTAGTTGGAGTTACTTTTACAGATTCTCCCAATCTCCTAATGTGCTGGTTTTATACGTTTATGAGTCACTGAAGGATGACATGTACATTCATGCATTTATTAAGCTTTAAATTTGGATCCTGGTTTCTCAAAAGATGGAAATAATTAATACAAGCAATAGCAGAATTTTAATTACGTTCCCTCTTTGTTTTGTTTTTCTTTGTTGTTTTTTTCTTTTTTATTACGTTTTGTATGCACACCATTGGGAGAATGGATAATGGGAACTATTGACAGCTAATCAATTTGACAGTCATTAAAAAAATGAAACTGAGATCATGTGAAGCAAATAAAACTGTACCTGATATGCATCTCCTAACTGTATGCTGGATGTGTGTCTATGTGAGTGTCAAATAAAAAATCAGTTAAAAAAAAAAAGTATCCTACTTCACATTTCACATGAATGTTGGATGTAAATTAAATATGAAATGTTGGTTGTCTTTGTTATGTTTTGTTTATATCTTGGGCTTATCTTGTAAATATATGAAAAAAAACTCTGTTTTGCCCAACAATAAAGTTCGATCTTATCTTATCTTATCTTATCTTATCTTATCTTATCTTATCTTATCTTATCTTATCTTATCTTATCTTATCTTA
>JAQQZY010013878.1:0-12397 GCA_030068375.1 Ostorhinchus rueppellii | reverse complement strand
CGCCCACATTGTAGTTGGGACTGAGCCTGTGGAAAAACCTTCCAACCGAGCTGTACCGTGCTGGGCTGGCACCAACTGTGTAGGGCTAGTGGAAAAACGCCTTAAGTCTACGTCTTTCTCATATTTACTCCTGCTTCTCCTGCCTGGGTAATGGCTTCATATTGGGCTAAACCAATTTTTACCTCCGCCAAGGAGGTTATGTTTTTGTGTACGTAGTTCTGTTTGTGTTGAAAAGTTCTGAACAGATTTGGAGGAAATTTTCATGAAATGGGACAAGGAACAAGTGATTACATTTTGGTGGTGATCCGGAACACCGTCTGGATCCAGGAATTTCTTAAAGGTTTCTTTAGCATTGGGAGATAAGGCATGATGGCACTGAGTTGCCTATGAGGTCACCTGTACATTCAGTGCCATCTAGTGGAGAAAAGTACAAACACTGTCTTGAAAGAGGTCTGCACTCTCCGACTACTTTTCTAGTTTTTATTGGCAAAAATTTTAACATTTGGATTTAATGTTGAACACTATGGAAAACAAATAAATGTACAGTTCTAGTAGATTTATCAGTGGTTTACAACTAACTGATTCTGAAAGCTTGGAAGTTATATCATTCAGTGCTTCAAAGGCAGGAATACCTACCTGTATTAATCATTTAAAACTGGATTTGCTGCTTTTATCATGAAAAGCCTTCGAGTCAAGACTGGCATATCCACTTACATTTAATTTCTACATATTCTTTTTACTGACTTAAAAGATAATTTATCTGATTCATCTGAAGGTCCCTGGAGAATGAAACTTATTCTTTATAAATATATTTTTTAGTCCAGTGATACTAAAGCTTTAACAGACTCAGGAAAGACCGATTAAGGTATAATACTCATCTGGAGGCTTGCAGACTTTGGTTCAGGGATGCTAATTTGAAAAAGACAAAAAAAAAAAAAATACAAAAAAGTTTAGTTTAGGAAAAATGTACCAAAAAAACAAAAAGTGGGCTGATGCTGCAGAACATGACAAGAAATATACTTAATTTTTTCCTCCAATCAGAGTCAAGTTAATCAGAAAAGTTGAATGTGGCCTGATTTACTTGTGGATAATCATTTCATGTTTTCTTCAGAAGTCTCCTGTTTGTGAAATGCACTTGAGCATGCCAATGATCCCTAAAAAATTTCCCATTTATTTGAGAAACATGAGGTTTTCTACTTGATACTGACATGTCAGATGGGACGCAAATTCCTACATTCCCACCTATGTACAAACAGTAATGCACTGGTTTCTTTAAAACCTTGGATGCCTGTAGAATAAGCTGAGCCAGCAAAGTGCATCTCTTGTACTAATTTCTAGTGTTTTACTTGCTGAATCCATGATCGGATAAATTTTAGGCACCGCTACATGATAAGTTAGAAATAACAAGCTCCTGATTTGTTGTCAAAATAGAGGGCAGATATCGCCTAAGACCTTAAAGCAGTATTGTGAGTATATGAGGTTTCTTAAGGACAGAAGACTGCGGCAACACTTGGTTCATCGCCTCTCATTATCACTGCAAGTGTATCCTAATTGTTGCCTCATTCCTTTTGAACGTAAAGTCAGCATTTTAACTTGCATCACTATGTCCATGCACACTCGGGGCTCTCAAATGACTCATGTTGCTTATTAATTCTTGAGCGCAGTATATGTCTGTAAAGTGTCTGTGCAGCAGTCTATCAAACAGACTCCTAGTACTCATTAGGTCTACTGAGTATTAGTAAAAGCGGGGAGAGGTCTGAGAGAGGCAGAGTGAATGAAAGAGGATGGCTTTTGATCAAAGTCTGACAATACTATACTGCCAGGAGATTACCATCGCTGAGGGAGGTGGGGGTGGCCTGGGAGGGTTTGCGAAAAGAGAGGGTGGGAAAGCGAAAAGTAAAAGGGATAAATTGAACCAATGTGAGAGAAACAGAAAGAGAGGAAGTGAATGGAGAGAGACATAGGAAGATGAGAAGGAGGGAAAAAGAAAGAGCTAGTTAAGAGAAAGAGAGAGGCAGGCTTTTGATCACGGGTAACAATACCCGGCTGTAGGGTGGTATATCGTTGCATCAGTTTTGCTTCATAAAGGAATGACTGAAAGATATGAGTGCAATACAAACTGCCAGTATTCCCCAGTCAGATCACACTCCCAAACACACATACGCGCTCGCATACAAAGATTTTTCTGCAAGTCAAACCATATTCTGCACTCAACCTCACTATGTAAATTCAATAAGCTCAGTCTGCTTGCATTGATTTACCACCCTCTTACAATGGAAATGTGGCAGGTGTGCAGGCGTATGCTTTCATCTCTGTCTTTGCACAGCTCTGCTGCAGTCAAGTAAAGCCCAGGTGCTGAAGAGCAGAGCGAGGATCGGATCAGCATGGGGTACAGCTGTTTCTGCTGTGTTTTAAAGGACTGCTAATGCCTACAAAAACACAGGATGTTGAACATACTGTATATTATTAATGAATGTTTAAATCACAGATATGTATCAGATAAATGTATGTCAATGGTTCTGTTTACATTTGGCATTAACACTTGTCTTTTAGGTGCCTCTCTTTCTCTTTGTTTCCTCCATAAAGCCAGGCATACTTGACTCCGTGGACATCTGCGCCTATTTGAGCCGAACTCAATGCAGACCCAAAGCAGATGTCCGTGCAAAGCTCAATTTTTACGGCGGCACGGACTCCATGTACGCATATTCAGTATCACACAATAGACTGCTTGGCGGAAAGTCTTCACATTGATCTGTTTTAAATGTGATACTGAGCTGATATGACTTGATTGGCACGTTCAACTATGAAACCTCAAACATCCACAGACAGTGTGTGCAGAGTCTGCACCGCTCACACTACATGAACAGTACGCCTGACTCAGTGAGAGCCCTGACCAGTTGGGGTTAAAGAGAGAGGGTCAAGGGAGATGGTCATCCTCCAGGAGTCAGGGTCTGCTCCAGGTTTGGCTGTTAAAGGAAGTTTTTCCTCAGCTCTGTCATCAAGTGTTTGCTCCTGCAGGATTCTGCTGGGTTTCTGTAAATTGGCTAATGAGTCTGGTTTAGACTAGCTCTAATTGTAAGTGCCATGAGATCACTTTTGTTATGATGTAATGCTATATAAATAACATTTGGTTGATTGATTAGGTAATTCTGTTTTAAGTGGGGACTAATAGCCCTAAGTGCATCGGTTCACACCTGGTGTTAGAATGAGTTTAATGCCTTTGGGGTGATCACTTATGACTAGACCTCACTTCCCTACTCTATATGCAAGTAAACAGGCACAGCATTTCTACCTGAACACTAAATCCAATGTTTGAAGATGAAGCCACAGATCTTTATATGAATGCTAAGGTATGTCTGTAGGTCAGTCAGTGGTTCAATCTGCTCATCCAATGCTCGGTTAGTTTCAAAATCAGTTGTTTTGGTTATTTTAAGTGAGATCAGTAAGAAATGTGGTTAAGTAAGTTACTTTATTGCCAGTGCAGCTCACACAAAAACTTCAGTCTAATAATAGATAAAAAAAAGTTTTGTTCATTTAAATTTAAATTCAATTAGTTAATGTCACATAAAATATGGGTGCATTATGGGAAGTATAGACCCAATCCGAAACCACCACTTGCTCCCCCTCCAACTCATCGAGAATCGGGACACCCCTACCCTTTCATGTGAACGTGCAAACTGGAGGGGTAGGGCCATGGGGTGAATTGGGATTGGGCCATAGTCTCATTACCTGGAGGGAGACGTTGCAAGATTCCAGTCTGTGGGTGAAAGCAGATCACAGCCTTGGGATCTTTGAAGGTAGATCAGAGTCTGATCTGTCTGGATGGAGTCCTGTGGGAAAAGTGGTTTAGTTCCATGAATAAACAACTATTTTGTGAAAACTGTTTGTTCCGTAATTGTTCATGATCTTTAAAATTTTAATAACAGGCTTGCATATTATGATAAATTACAAAAATAATAATAATAATTTGAGACAAGTTTGATGTGTTGCGACAAATGAGGCCCAGTTACAGCAGCTCGACACTGTCATGAAGCCAAAGAACACACATGACATTGTGTGTCTTTCTTAACTTTATTAAAACTGTTGTAAACATCAGAAGAACATATGGGACCTGATAGCGTTGGTTCATGGTGACACACATCACTATGCTGTAGGTGGTGTACAATCCTGGTCCCCGATGGCCGGTATCCTGTATGTTTTAGACGTATCCCACTTCTAACACACCTGATTCATATGATAAGCCAATCATCAAGCTCTGCAGCAGCCTGATAACGAAAATCAGGTGTATTGGAAGAGGGAAATATCTAAAACATGCAGGATACTGGCCGTCGAGGACCAGGATTGGACACCCCCGGTGTAAGGTAATTAATTAGCAGCAGATTAGCGGCTACTTTTTCATCAACAGTTAAATGGTCAAATGATGCTTGTTTATTTATGTTAACCCATTAGGACCCACAGTGGCATATGCGTCACTTCCAAAATGAATGTTTCTCTATATTTAACCAATGTTTAAGTGCTTTATCACCATTTATTTTAATGTTGTCGTCTGTATTTTGGGTTTTTCTTTCAGTGAAAATCAGGTATTTTTCAACATTTAATTTACTAATCCTGTAGATATTCATAAAAGCTCAGGGAAAGGAGGAATAACATTTGGGTTTTTAAGGGTTAAAGTACAAATTCTTCCATTCCCAGTGATCACTACAATCTATGTGGCTCCTACAGACAACATAGAAAAGCTAAAGGATTGTGGGTACATTGTATACATAGTGTGCTTGACAGGTCTGCTGTCTGGTAATGAAGCAGGACCAAAATGACTCACTTAGGAAGATGCAACACTATGAAATACTGTTGTTCTTTTTTTTTTTTTGCTTGAGTCAAGTTAATCAGGGGAGATGAATGTCCCCTGATTTACCTGTGAATAATCATTTAAGGTTTTCTTCATGAGTCCCATGTTTGCGAAGTGTGTCTAGCCATCCCAATGATCCCAAAAACATTTTTCACTTATGTGAGATCTAGCACAGTTTAGACTTGATATTGATGTGCCAGGTTTTATGTGAAGTCATGCACTCCTGCCCATGTACAAATAACCATGCGGAAATTTGTATTTGGCTAATTTCTTTCAAAACCCCAGACAGCTGTGAAATAAGCTGAGCCTGCGAAGTTTTTCTTTTGCAAAGCTGATGAATGTCAAGTAGAACATGGACACATCACGGAATTTATATTTTTAATGAGCGATAAAGCTGGTGGGAGACTTCTCATGTCCCGTGGTGAGTCTAGAATCCATTGGTTTCAACAAATGTTCATATATTTGAACTTGGATTTGCTTATTACTATTTGGACATTGATATAATTTAAGTGCACAATTCATCGACTTTCAGTGAAGTTGAAGATGTCAGGCAAGTATGTGATTCTTCAGTGTGATACATTCGTCATTACACCACAGAATGTGTTCAAGGCTGTTTCTGAATGTGGTCTGAGGCCCCATTTGCATAACAGAGTTTCATCATGTTTCACATTTCAAAACATAAAAATGTTTTCTTTGCCTTGTTGGGTTTACACATCAACGAAATGGAAATGTTATGTGTCTACAATAGACTGACATGTCGCAAAGCCCTGAAAATGCTGTAGTGTCCATGCCAGGCCCATAGTGGTAAAATAACTTTTTTGTGGTGTCTGAACAATCAGATTTCACAGTGTCCTCAATGTGTATTGGGTACATTTAATTAATTCTGGTTGCATGAGCATACTGTATTTTTGTAATTGAATCACCTATAAAATGTTAATATCAGCAGTAAACATGTTAAATATTTACATGGATACAGATGCAGGTCAGGCAGTGTTGACTCAAATTTATTGATGACAAACACTGCTATTTGTACCGTCTGAGGGGGATATTTGTAGTAATAAGCTTGTTGTGTGGTTGACATTTTAATTTGTCAAATATTAAAAGTGAAAATGTCAGTGAAAGTTAACATGTACCTGGGCGCTGACGTTTTACATAGAGAAATAATGTATTAGCGATATAATATTGGTGTAAATAATAACATTGTTGTTAGTCACCCCTGTGTTTGACATGTCATGTAAAAGGTTAATTTGAGGCAGGTTAAGGCAGGAAATGAAAGTGAAGCAAGTGGGAGGTTAATAAAATCTTGCATTACTCCGCATTACTTCTCTTTCTCCTCTCTTTACCACATAGTTTCATGAAACACAATGATCATTTCATATTATATTTTTGACATATTCTGTTGGCTATAATTCAAGCCATTCTAGTGTTGAATGTGTATTTTTGCCCATGTTCACATTTATCTATTACATATATATCCACACATATCTATTCACTGTCGTTCAAACTGTAGTTTAAATACCCAAACCTCCACCAGCAACCAAAGGTATCTACTGATCTAAAATGTTTAATATCTGTTGGTCCACTAATCCTATCAATACAGTAAATAATTGGTGCAAAATGCAGTTTGTCATCTTTTAATGATCATCAGATATGACCCATTTGGATGTTCAGAAGCTCTGTAGTGAACAACGCTGTCATCTTCTACAACATTCATTCACAAGTAAAACCTATGGAGTTTGATGAATGACAGTGGATGGAGACACTTGTTTTGTGTTCAGTTAAAGATGCATTTTAGTGTAAAATTCCCTTTTTTTTTTCCAGTTTTCTGTTTTGATAAAATAATATCTGAATTTACTTAATGTAATTGAATAAAGGAAATTAAATATAGGAAAATACATTATTTACAGTGAAAAAAATGCAAAATCTAGAAAAAATATTATGATAAATAATGATAAATTACCTAAGAAAGGCTAAATAGAGAGAAAAAATCATTTAGGAAGTGCCACAAAAATATCTATAATGTCTATGAATGTCTATAAATCCAAAGCAAAGACAAACTATCTTTACACATGTACTGCACTTATAGATAAGATGTAATATAATAATATAAGGACTAGCTGAGATGAGGTTGTTCCAGATCCAGTACCTGTCTGCCCAGTCACACTCATGTTTACGGTTGAATAGTCATGCTAGGTACTGGCTAATAAAGATTCCACTGTTTGGAAAATACTGGCCCAAACTTTCAGCTTTGACAATTATGCACAAATTTGAAGCATAAATGAAACCTTTCTCACCTGAAAAATCTTTAAACGATACTGAAGTCCATTCTAACTTAGCTCTAGCTTGTCTTGTAGCAGTAGCTGAAGTTGTTAGCTTCTTCCGACATCAGTCACTAGTTCAGCTAACAGCGTATACAAACATGGCATCTCTGATCTATCGATAAGTAAGTTAGGTTCCAATGTTGGCAAGATAGAACAAGTCTGAATTCAGGTTAGCACCAGGTTCATCCTGATTTCTGAACTGCTCTGGCCTCATGAGGGTGTTGGGAACGCCAAAGCCTATGCTGGTTTCAGATAGTTGTTATAGCCATGTTAAATCCTGATAAACTGGGAGGTGCCGCCCCCTAGTGGTGCAAGATATTTACAAACTCCAAGTTCATTGAATAATAATAATGCTTTTTTCATAAATATTCTTGTCTTGATTATTCTTTCAACTTTGTCATGTGGCACTGCTGTAGTTGTAGTCCTATATTTTGTTTGGTCCTCCACCCTCTTCTTGGTTGATTTATGTCTTGTCTTCTTCATGTGTCTCTGGGGGTACCCCAATATAAAGTCAGGTTCCTCCTCTTCCCTTTTCAATTGTCTCGTAATGGGAAGAGGCAAGTTTTCCATTGTTGAACATTCTCATCGTATATTATTCAGTAATTTTATGTTCCTTCTGTCAATAATTTTGTCCACATAGTAATGGAATGTATGTTGAGTAATGGATTGTACATACTGTTTTACAAGTAAGCTAAGTGTGTGTGTGTGTGTGTGTGTGTGTGTGTGTGTGTGTGTGTGTGCGTGCGTGCATGTGTGTGTGAGCATGCTAACTGGTGTCTGTTTTGTTATAGTTTGGGGCTGGACCACATGTCAGGACTAATTGTGTTTTATTTGCATATTGCCAGAAAATAAACTGAGTGTGAGTGCCATTACCTCCTCCAATCATAATATTGTGTCTAGGAATGGGAATCGAGAACTGGTTCTATTTGAGAACCGGTTCCCAGTAGCTTGATTCCTTGGAATCGATTGCCTGCCTGATTAACGAGTCTGCTTATCGATTCCGCCTTCATTGTGCATGCACGATTACGTCACGTGTACGCTGCATTGTTTTGGTCAGAATGTAGCCAACATGGTGTTGAGGTAGAAACGGTCTAAAAAGGTGATACCAGGTCCACTTGGAACACTGTCAAAGCTTCCATTTCTTCAAAAGGGTGGAATCTCTCTAATATGCTCAAACATTTTCCCATGCAGCCTGTAATTAATACGTTTGAGTCGCTATTTAGCACTTAATGGCTTACCTAGCAGCAGGACGCCATCCGGGGCCAGTTCCGGTGCAGGCAACAAACATTGTATCCCCTCAAATACAAGTTTCCGAAGGCAGGGTAAAGGAAATGAGAAGCTCAACAACGGGAGACTGGCTGAGTTGTATCGGCTCATGGAGTAAAAATGCGACAATAAAGGAATTGGGTTTCACTGTACGCCCACCCCACCCAGGCCCAGCGCCATCTGCTCTTATTATTTGTACATACTGTATTTTATATTTTTTCTGTAGCGATGAAAATATAAAAGATAGGTAATGCAAACATACCCGTTTCTATTCTTTTATTCCCTCACCCAATGAGAATTGATAAGGAATCAGATCGATAAGCAGAATTGATAATGGAATCGGAATCGGTAAATTCTTATCAATTCCCTTCCCTAATTGGGTCCATTCTGCATCACACCAGTTAGAACACACCAACAAGTTAGTTACATGATGACCAAACAACCTAGTGAGGCGCATGTGTTTGGACGCTGGAAGGAAGCCAGAGCCCCCAGAGAGAACGCATCAAAAGGCCCATTGAATTGGAACTGAACCCAAGACCTTTTTAGTGTGAGGCAATAGTGCTAACCACTGGACCACTATACCCAGCACCAGGTTCAGTATTTTAGACTTGTGAGTAGGTCTAGCAAGGATGCACAGGACTGAAGAATCCAAGAGCAAAATAGAAAAAAAAATAGAAATATCTTCTTTGAATCAGCACAGTGACAACATTCACATGCACTAAATATTTGAGGTTTTGACTTTATTTTGAGAGTACACAGCTATTTTGAGAGTACACAGCTATTAAAGCTGTTTACAAGACCAATGGAAATGAACATTTGTTTAAATGCTGCTTCAATAGAAACTTAGATTTTTGTTCACATTCCACCATGAAGTCAGCCTTCCTCTTTCATTCCTTCATTCACCTTCTGGAAACAGTAGCTTCTTTCAATATTTGCTCATATTTATACACCTACTACCATCCTCCTTCATAACATTACCTGTATGTGTGTTTTTCATGTTTTTCTTTGGATTCATCCATCTCTATCAGAGGATCTTGGTCTTTGATTCAGCTGAGTATAAAAAACATGGAACGTGATGCACGTTCCACCTGAACTGAATACATGTTGAAAGAATTCTCATGAAATCGGAATATCACCAGCACATCTCACATGTCTTAGTCGGAAAATGCTCCAATCTGAGAGAGGCAATGAAATATTATTATGTATAAGCGCTGTCAGTGTCTCTCCCATTGTACATGTTTTCCCATGAATACTGTAGTTTAAAGAAATGAAGCTGTTTATTACTGCATGCACATTACCCCAAAACAGTTTGCCCATGTTTCATAGTGAAGCTGAGATTAAATCCAATCATTCCATAGTGAATCACTAAGTGCTGTAGTAATATGTCCATGGGGGTGAGGTGTGGGGTTTCCACACACCCGCACAAGGAGCTTCAAAATGACTTATGTGCGACAGAAAAAAAAAAAAAACTTCGTCTCACACCCTCAGATATGTTTTTTCTCTCTTCAAGCTGCTGTCAGCTCCTCATCCCCTCCTCTTCACTGCCCTCATTTCACCTCAACTATCACAAACAGACACACAAATATTACAGACACATACCCCACAGCCTCCCACCTGGACTGCAACACACACACACACACACACACACACACACACACACACACACACACACACACACATACAGACTCACTCACAAAGAGGGGATATTGCAGTGATGGACACCGAAGCTACAGGGTGAAAATTGAGGCCGGACGTCATGTCAAACCAAGGACTCATAACAGCTCAATACATCAACCTGTATGAGTGTGTGTTTATTCCTGGCAGAGATGACACACTTTTCCGCAATGTCCTCCGTCATGCACAAATATGTACACACAAACAACTGATTTCTTCCTTGTGGTTGCGTACATGAGTATACACACACACACACACACGTACACAGATAAAAACGCAATGAAACGCACACTTAATCACAGATTACAAGTGACAGATGAGTCACTTTAGACAACCCACTAAAACATGGAGAGACAGCATGATAGCCAGACTCGTTTACTGATGCGCCTCCATCCATCTGAGATCGTGTGTCCGTCTTCACAAAGATGAGCAGAGAGATGGAGGTGTGACCTCTTGCAGATTGTCTGAACCCATCCCTCCATGCAATCTATCGCCCATCCAGCCTCTTCATTTTTAGGCTGTCTTCCTTTTCCCTTTTCGTCTCACATCCTTCCTCCCTTTCTCTTTCCTCGTTTTCTACCTCCCTGCCTCGTCTCCTTTCCCTCTTTGTCACGTTGTTGATGCAACACTTCAAAAGTGGAGTGACAGACTGTCTTTACTTGGCGTTGCTGTGCTGGGAAAACACAGTCCTCCATGAACCAAAGTGTGATACACAATGCAGAGGCTTCTGCGTCACTTTGAGATAGTGAACAAATAACCTGGAGAAACCCATCGCAGCTGGAGAGATCTTAAGCAGCGCAGTGTGATCTCATGGTAATTTCTAGGAATTTATACCAAAAGAGACTTGAGCTGGTTTTATAAACACCGTATGAAACATTGAAAAGGAAAGACCGGCTGCAGAATCTCATTAGGTTAAGGTGCCTGTGGGGCTGCTTGGATGGTTAAAAAACAATGAAGGTACTACAAAAGGTATCAGAGTCGACTCTTACAGCCCTATACCTGCAGATGTTACAAAGTGATAAACCACAGCGCAGCCTGAATGCAGTTTATCAAGCTAAACAAGACAATCTGCGCTCAGTATAGGCTGTAATAACATAAAGAGGTGTATTCCCAAAAATCATACTTGTGTTTTTCAAGCATGTGCTTGTAGTTGCATCTATTGTTGTGTTTATATTGTTTACATTTGCAATTTTCAACTCTGTTATGGCTGCTCAAGCACATAAATATTTAATCTCAGCACCTCCATAAAATTATATTAATGATCATTATTATTATCACTGCCTTTTTTCTACTATTTACTTAAATAATTAGAATACTATTTTAATTGAATTTAAGATTAAGTTATATTCAAATGATCCAAACATGCCAATTCAATTCTATGTTCTTAATATTCATTTGCTGGACATTACTTATATAAAAGTGTATATACTGTGCATAATGATGTGACATATTTCTGTACATAAGTCAGCTGGTGCACTGTTGGATCCTTCCCCTCCTCTGTGGCTGTTTGTCTGCTTATTTGGGGAAGTACACACTTTAAACATCACACTTGACGTTAGACGTTTACGCACACCTCTACCAACTGCATTCAAAATCATTTTTCCCTGTTTGAAGTGTTCAAGTTCCTTCTCTTAGTCTGGTTGGTTCAATAGTTTATTATATAGATGCATAAATTTCATGATAGAGTTATTGTTTTTTTTTATTATTTTGTATTCATTTATTTTTAATTTTTCATGTATTTATTTATTTATTTTCAGGGTGATGCAGTGGATAGCACTCATGTCTCACAGCAAGAAGGCCCTGAGTTCGATTCCAACACCAATCGATGGGGGTGGGACCTTTCTGAGGGGAGTTTGCATGTTCTCCCTGTGTCTGAGGGGGTTCTCTCAGGTACTTCAGCTTCCTCCCACCATCCAAAGATATACACTGATAGGTTAATCAGTTAGTCTAAATGAGAGTGATTGGTTGTCTCTATATGTCAGCCCTGCAATGAACTGGTGACATGTCCAGGGTGTACCCCGCCTTCGCCCATGAAGTATCTGGGATAGGCTCCAGTGACCTCTGAGACCCTAGTGAGGATAAAGTGGGTTCAGAAGATGGATGAATGAATGAACATTCTCTGAGGATCTACACACATTATGTTTCTATATGATGGTATTGCCTTTAACCCTGTAACCTTCTGCTCAACCCTATGGTAGCGCACACTTTGACTCACTATATCTTATTGAAAAACACGTTTTACTTAATTCCACCTGTTTCAGCCATCTCTACCACTCGGATCACTCAGTAG
>JAQQZY010013830.1:0-12400 GCA_030068375.1 Ostorhinchus rueppellii | reverse complement strand
GTGACTTGATGTTTAATCGGCAAAAATATTTTAGAATGGACACGTGTATAGGGGCGCACGCCCGTAGGTATCGTGGCACTGTGCCCTTATTTCCCGGTTCAGAAAAAACCTTGTTATGACATTGATCATTATTGTCCATATAGTGTATGAGTGCAGCAATTATCCTATGAGGCCTACAATTTGCTTTTCTTGCCTTTGTCTGAACATACTGGACTGTTCTAGTGTACTCACTGTACAGTAAATAAACTTTTTGCCCCAGATTAAATGACAGGTGTTATTTACTTTCCAATGCAGAAAATTTACTTTACCCAATTTTACCCAAATGTACTTCAATGCAGTAGTTGAGGGTAATAAAACTGGTAAAACTTGGTACAGAAAATTCTATCATTATATCTGCAGCCTGAGGTTGAAAAGCCAAAATAGACCTGAGTGGATTTATTAAGTCTCAGCCATTATCAAATTAAATTTGCTTGTTGCAGCCCTAAATCAGTGTATCCTGCAGTGTCTCATCATTCCATCAGTTTCAGCTACGGATAATGTTTGGTTTCTTGTCGGTCTAAACACTGTGTTTCAGGTTAACTGGCCACACAAGCTGCGACTGAAGAGAGCAGCTTGTTTGTTTTTCTGCCATTGCATAAAAGCAGTGGCGCTCAAATCCCGTTGTGTCACAGGGGCTTTTGCATAACTCTCACTTTGTTGTAAATCCTCCTCACTGTAGCAGTAAGCTAGGAAATTATTGATTTAAACTAATCTCAGATTTTGCAGCACAGATATTACTTTGTGTCACTCACATCGCTTGAAAGGAGGTTTTGTTTTTTTCTCCAGCTAACATCATATACTCCCAAGCTGCTTACATTTCCCAGTCTTAACCATTACATCTGAATATATCATTTAAGTATCAGTCTCAGTACTAGACTTCAAGGACTACTATGACACCAGTTGAATTACTTGCATGTTGTAAATGGAAATGTCATTAGTTTTTTTTTCCTCAATCTAACCTTAACTAAGGAAATTATTATCATTATAGTAATATCATTTTTTCAGTGAATATCAGATATTTGCCTTCATGTATTGATCATGTAGATGCTCATTGAAAGCTCAGAGTAAATGCAAAGGTTATTAGAACAAAATAGAGAACAGTGAGGAAAAGAAGGAAATTCAGAAAAATATATTATTAACTGAACATGAAAAGAAGTGTCTCCATTTTTCAAACTACGTGGGTTTTACTGGTGAATAAATCTTGTAGAAGATGATGGTGTTTCTAAGTTCACTACAGAGCCTCTGAACATCCAAATGTGTCATATTTGATGAATATGAAAAGCTGAGAAGCTGCATTATACCTGAATTATTCACATGTATGAATAGGATTAGTGGATCAACGGTTATTAAATATTTTAAATCATTAACCACTGCTTTATTACTAACTGTAGAAATCATTTTCACCACTGTAAAGGTTCTGGTCTGCAGACTCTCAGATTATTATACATTAATTTGATATTTATTATTTATTTAATCTCTCCTTGGGTTGCTTCCATTTGATCTTTGCATATACATGTGTAAAACCCAAGAAAGTGTCTGTATTTTCAGAACATTCAACACATGGTGACCCCCAAGGTCAGAGAAGAGTTTGGTAAAACAGCTTTTCAGGATTCTGCCAGTCCCTTCTTCACAAAAGGACCTGAAATTGTCAAAACTTCACCACTTGGGGCAAAATAATGCTTCCCTCACACTAATACAGGTATTTTGCTAATGTGGAAACAATGTCACCTTGATTCCTCTGCAGCATTTAACAATTTCTTTAAAGTCCTGTGAGGTGACTTTGTTGGGATATTGGGCTCTATAACTAAAAATTAACTGAATCGAATTCTTTAATAAAACCCATGTAATTTGTCATTAGTCTATCTTATGTTTATATTCAGTTTATTATATAGTTTGCTGAAAAGGTCACTTTTTCCTCAGTTTTTCCTGTTTTGATATAATAACCTTTAATTTAACTGAGCTTTTATAAACATCTGCAAGTTAAATGTGGAGAAATATCAACTTTTCACAAAAAAAAGCAAAATGTAAAGAATAATATTATAATAAATGGTGATAAACCAGTGAAGAGAGTTTAAATGCAGAGAAAAATCCATTTGGACATCACCACAAAAGTAGTTCTAGGTCTTTAAGGGTTAAACTGCAAAGTTTCCTGTGGGTCTGAACTCCAGTGTGCAGTAAGTCTGATTTCCACACATTCCATTATAAAACTCAAGAAAAAATAGATCATAGTTTAGGCAATTAATGGAAACAGTGCAGCTGTAGATATAGGGAAATGTCACTAGTGTTTACCTATTCTCGATAATATCAAAATATTGAAGCAGTGTTAGTCCAAAGTTATGCAAAAATGCAATTTTCAGTCACATACAATAACAATAAGCCTTTCCACATAGATGAAACACCCAAAGAAAAGTAGAGGAAAACAGTTTGGTTGCATTCCATCCAGTAGTGAAACGAGCTTTTGTGAGGAGGGGGGTCTTGTGTAGCCGATGGTCAGAATGGTCATCTTATTTCATGAGCATCTACATTATATTGCCCTCAACCTACAGTATGTAATGACATTTTATTTTTTGGGGGTGTTAATGTACAGGCTGTGTGAATGAATAGTTATCTAAGAAAAAAGGATGTTAATACTTTTCAATTTGTTATCTTTTTAATTTTATCATGCAGCTATAGTAAGTTATTTATTTTCACATTACAAAGCTGCATGAAGAAGATAAAATTTACTACATTGAACAACAATTTATGCCTCATACAGTTGAACTTCAAATTGTCAGAATAGAGTGTATGGTCAATACAAAATGTAAAAATTAAGTAAAATCAACATGGGTAAAAAGGTTAAGCATTCACTCTTACTGGGATGTGAACCCCGCTCTCTCGGATTGCAGTTAGTAGCGTTACCTAATGAACTATTCGCTGATCTCAAATTGTGGGGAAAAAAATTATAAGACCATCAAAAGTCATCTTACACAATGGTTATGTAATCAAGTACTAACTCCTTTGTGTGTCATGTGACTAAAACAGACAGAAAAGAAAACATGGAATGTGTAAAAGTACTGTTTTTGGCAGTACAATGCTATAGCTATTGATGTAAGAAAATATGGAAAATAGCTAGATATCAGCTCTTAAATTAAACTCTTATGAGATATTTTTGTTGTTATCATTATATTTGTTCAAAGAAACGCACCTTTAGTCCTACCAGGCATTAAAATAAGCAAAAAATTAAAGAAAACATCTAATAATTTTTTTTTCTACTGCTGTATGTGTAAATATATAGTGGTGGTAGATTGTTTTGTTTTGGTCATTTTAGAAGTAGCTCACAAGCCAAAAAAGTGTGGCCAACCCTGTTGTAGGCTCTAGAATTCAAGCAACCGTTTAGAAAAATCATGATTTAGATGAGCATCGCTGTTGACGTACTGAGATACTAGAATCACAGCATACATTGTGATGTCTCATGAAGCCGATTTGGGTGCATCTTTGGGTCGTCTTGCACTTATTCAACTTCATAATTCATTTTGTTTATCAGGAGATGAAAGTGAATACCATAAATAGTAGTGGGTTGTTTTATGTTGAGGGAGAGGGAGCTGAGCACTGGTAGGGGTTTTTTTGTGGACCTAAGGAGGCTAAGGTGAGTTCTGGTATACTCCGTCCCAATTTAAGTCTTTCTAGGGCAATCACTGAAATACTCAAAAATTCAAGATGTCAACCTCAGTGTGTGTTGGACATTGTCATCGAACTCCTCATCCATGAGCAATGCTCACTAAAAAGTAAACCCATGCAATAATACAACTGCTATAAGGTGATAGACTAATAAATATCAATAGCAGCTTCAAAATGTCTATAAAATCACTCTGAATTACTGTATAGTGTTCTAAAAACTAACATGCTTCTGGACCTCAGTGAAGCATGGGATTGGACCCATATTTAATGTTTGTGGAAATTGCCAAAAAATAGCCACTTGCCCAATAAAAGGTTAACTATGATCTCAACCCTTTGGAGCATATGCTTTTCCTCTGTAACAAATAATGCCTTTGTCTTCAGCACAACATCAACATTCATTCATTCATTCATTCATTCATTCATTTTCTGAACCTGCGTTATCCTCACTAGAGTCATGGGGTTCGCTTGGAGCGTCTCCCAGGGGTACACACTGGACATGTTGCCAGTTCATCTCAGGACTGACATATTGAGACAAACAATCACTCTCACATTCACATCTACAGACAATTTAGATTAACTGATTCACCTATCAGTGCATGTCTTTGGGGGGAGGAAGCTCAAGTACCCGGAGAGAACCCCAGCACACACGGAAGAACATGCGAACTCCACAACACCAACATATCCTTTCAAATGTAGGAATATAAAAATGTGTCATCCAACTATAACAAGATACACAATTAGGTTAAGATCTAAGATGTAACATGAGTCCAAAAAAAAAAAAGAAAAGAAAAGAAAAGTGTCACTTATACTGTACTCGGGCAAGTGGAATTAAATCCATCGTTGGTAATTTAATGAAATTCCAGTGTCTCGTCCACACAACTCCCTCTCCAATTAGAAATGAAAAACTGTGAACGCCAGTGATGGAAATTATTAAAAGACCAGTGGGGAGGATGTGGGGATCAAACGACCGCTCCCTCACTTCCCTTTGAAAAGTGAATGTCAATGGAACTTTGTTAGCAAAGGTTAACATGGTCATTAGGATTCAGCCTATAGCCCCTCTCATTTATTCCCAAAGTGGTGCCGTTCATTTATGGATTCGTTCCATTGTTAGGGTGAAGACAGTGGCAAGTTTTCCATCGCGAGAATGTCATTTGGAACGGCAGCGTGTCTAATCAGAGCCGCTTGCCTCTTTGTGTCTTTGTCTTTGACTCACAGGTCAGGGATTAACAGTCGCAACGGGAGGATCACCTGCTGTCACTCAGACCCGGAAGCTACTGCACACCATCTGTGGAAGTGGGAAACAGGGTAAGGGAGTTTAGATCATCTTTACTATTCTGTCTCACCAAGTAAGACATGCAAACAACAACACTTGTCTGCCTGATACGCTTCCCAGCTCACGGAAATGTAACGACGTTCTGTAGCGCCTACGTGTCTCCCACTGATTAATGGCTGGAGGTGGAGGACCCATGTTGTGGCTTTGATGAGGCAATTTGTAGAGTTCTGCAGGAAAACAATGGCAGTTCATTTTATTGTAATGCGTCTCCAGGGAGACATCAGCACCACTGCTATTCCGTACAGTGCAGAGTTTACCCCAATAATAAATCAAAATATGGCGGTGCCAGGGAGGGGCGGCGTTACAGCTCACTCTTTAATGGCCCATGTGCTGTTTGTGGATCCATTTGGATGCAGAGTTTGAAGTCAATGTCTTACTGTATTCTGCTATGAATTCAAAGCCGGTGACTGTTATCACTGCTGCTTTTGATATGTTCCTGTGGGTGTAACAGGAAAACAGGAGCTGATCATTAAGCCAATGTGTCTTAAAAGCATCACATTTTCCAGATGAAAGAATAAACAGCGGCAGCGGCTGAGAGTTATAATTACTGCGTTATATGCATAATGCTGGACGGTCGTCAATACCAGAAACCACAATTACGTGGATTCTAGCATCCATTACATCTAGCATTCATGAGCCCTTTTATTACTTTACATTTTACTGATTTTTGGCTCATAGATGACTCCCGGTTTGTGAATATCGCTGATACAGGTAGTCATCTGCACACCAACATCTATGGGACCAATGTGCATCAGTGGAAATAGTGGAAAGCTTCTCTTTTTTTCCCTAATTTTGTGTTTCTTTTTTTTTTCTTTTTTACATCTCTGTCTTGCTTTTTTCTTTGCCATGTTTTCATTCATACTTAACCTATAAAGACCCAAAAATCCTCTGGCAACGAAAAGCATCCACTGCTCTAAAATGTTTAATACATGTTAATACTAATCCTATCAATCCATACAAATCATTAAAATAAAATGCTGTTTGTCACTTTTTCATGGTTGTCAGATATGACCCATTTGGATGTTTAGATGCTCTTTAGTGAACATGGAAACACCATCATCTTCTAAAACATAAATGACAGTGGATGGAGACACTTGTTTTATGTTATCAGTCTCTTTACTGAAGAAGTTGCCTTTTCTTCAGTTTTCTCTATGTAGATATAATAACCTTTGAATTTACTGAAATTAAATGCAGGAAAATACATGATTCACAGTAAAAAAAAAAAAAAAGCAAAATACAGATGATTATATTATGATAAATGGTGATAAATCACTTAAGGCTAAATTCAGAGAAAATGTTGCAGTATTTGGGAGCTGACACAGAAGTTGCATTGGACAGTTGTTGTCATGAGATCAACATGATTAGTATCCCATATTGAGGCTTTAAACCATATGTCTTTTGCATTGTAGAGAACTGAAGTCCTAGCCCGTCCTTCCTTACGTTAGAAAAAAAAAAGTGTATTTTTGATGCCCTTTGAATTATGTCATCATTTACACATATCACGTTTGTCAATTTACAAGTTAATTGTACACATCAAGAATGTCAACGTGTGTTGTAAAAACTATTAGACTACATAAATAAAAAAACAAAAAACAAAACTACAGACCTGAAATCCTTAGTGTGACGATATCTCTGCAGGTTGAGCATGTAGCAATTTTCAACGGTTTTAATACTTTTGTAACCTCACTCTTGACATTTTAGGAGAAATATACCAAAGCAGTGGTCATTTTGGTGTTGGTTTTGGCCCTTTTTAACCCAAAACAATATATGTTTGTTTGGGCTTTTTTTACTATCTTTACCACAAACTGTGAGGTTCGTGGCTTGTAAATTTATCTTTTAAACTGACAAAACCTGTATGTACAAACAGATTTAGACTTCAAAGAGGTTCAAAAAATGATTTGTCTCTTACCACTGACTTCCATTTATAAGTTGTTGTAGTTTTTTTACTGTTTACTTTTTGAATATTAATGGTTGATTTATTTTGCCACAGTCTTTTTTACCCCCTTTTCAGTTTTTCATGGATATCTAATTCTTTTCCATGCATTTACTTTTTTTTTTTTTTTTTTTTAAACTCACTGATACTACTTACTACTATTGTCAGTGTGTATTTATGCTGTTCTTCAGTTCACATCTGAAGGTGCTAAAGAGATAATAAGTATCATTAAAAGGTTTTTTCCTCCTCACTTAATGTTCTACTGATGATGAGGAGGTTGCAGTGTGTTAGATTTAGGGTATTCTGATGTTTGATATTGTTTTTGTCTTGTTGCATCTTATTCCATTTTCATCTTGTTGCATCTTTTCGATTTTTTTGATCATTGGCCTTTTTCATCTTCTTCCATCTCTTATATTATTTTCATCTTGTTGCATCTTTAATATTTTTGTTTTCCATATGTCTCTTGTATAATTTTTTGTCTTCTTGCATCCTTGGTCACAAGACATTGTGTGGCTTTTGTCTTTTTCATTTTGTTGCTACTGATATTTTTCATATCTTTTTTTCCCCCCTTTTTATCTTCATCTTATCCCATATAATTTAGCATTTTGTCTTGCATTTGTTGTTTTATGTTTTTTTCTGTTTTACATTTTTTTTGGTCTTTTTCTCCTTGCATCTTCTTTGCATTTTCATCTTGTTTCATCTCCATTTCTTCAAATCCCTCAGGACCAAATATCAGCTCTTAAATTCAAATGCACCTCTTTATCCAGGATCTCACCTAAACTCTGCACCTTAAAATTGTTTCTAATTGTCCTCCCAGTCTTCGTCAATGTCTTCCAAATGAGCTTGCGGTGGTTGCAGTCTTTATTTTTCTTGTGCCTGTGTCTGTTTACTGCACTTTTACTGTCACTGTCTTCATCATCATTATTTAGTTTGCTAATGAGAGCAGTCGGAGGAGCTGGCTTACCTCAGTAAACTAGACAGATTTTCTAAGCTGCTGATTCAGTGAAGGTGGTTAATGAATTAACTGCACCAGCTTTAGTGGTTACAAAGGAGCAAAGCTTTTTAGTCTTAGTCTGTGTGAATTTGGTTTGTTGCCTTGGGTAACTGCAATGTTGAGACATGACTACAACATAGCATTTATATCATGCATATTGACCGTGTTAAAATTGTTAATGAGGACTGAGTTTTTCAACCTGAGCTAGTTTTGACATAATCTTTTATTACACATTCCCCAGAAATCACCACAAGTCAAAAGCCAATTATCATCTAATTATCTTTGCAATGTATTTTGTCACTGTGGGTATCAATAAAGTCATCCAGGTGTCACCAGAGCACCGCTGCTGCTGCTACATTTTTGCTGTGTAGTGCTGACTTGGCATCGTCTCACCGTATGTGTCAATTTTTCAAATGCATATTCAGCTGCTAATGTTAACAAATGTGATAGCGGGCGAGCATTAGGGTTTGTGCCAGGGCCATCATTACCGTGTTAGTGCAGGATATATGGGCAGCAACACAACGTACAACAGCCCTACAGCAGTCGGCGCCGTTGTGCGGGTCGCTTTGATTGACTTCACTGGGTTTTTCCATTTGTGGAAACCCCAGGACGTAGACATGAAAGATTCAAAACAGAAAGCCTACAAATCAATAGAGTAGGCAGCTTTGTTAGGTAGTGAAAAATTATCAGTTTACTACATTTTACAGTAGTTGAGTTCAGCGATGTTCAAATGTGTATAGTTATTAAATACTTTTTTTTTTTTCCAAGTAGTTAACCACTTATGTCTGTTCTTACAACGTCCACTTATGCTTGTCTCAGCATTTCTGTTATGTGAAATCAGGGACCACCTGCAGCAATGAGATACTTTCTGTTAACACTTTTCTAGCACTTCTGTTAGCAAGATAAGAGGACCCCATACATGATAGAAAATCATGCAGATCAAAGAATGACTGATTCAAAATTGATGTTCCTTTATCAAAAATAAAGGGTAAGGCACACACTAGTGCCCTCAAAATGGGAGTTCAGACACCAGTGGGTTTCTCTATTAACTAATTGTTTATAGTATAATCAATATCTCATCACGTCAAGACATTGGAAACACAATAGTTATATTAATAAATGTTTATTTCTGAATGCCTTCCCAAATACACACAAGTAAAACCAGCAATACAGAAACATTTTTAAAACTATGGTGTAGTTATTTGCAAGTATAAGTTAAAGTAAACATAGAAAATGTAAGGGCAGAAAGCAAGAAAAGAAAGAAAATAATAATGAGAATATGCATGGATGGACAGATGAAGAAACTGAGAATCAGTAAATAGCATTAAGTACATTCAGACTTGATATGCATCTAAATATGAACTTTTTGTGTGTAAAATGGTGGTGAGAAGTCAATGTTAAAAATGTCTCAGAGAGACAGAGAGAAGTATAAAAAGACTGATGGCTCTATTCAGTTAAATTCAATTTTATTTGTAGAGCCCAATATCACAAGTTCGCCTCACAGGGCTTTACAGAATTTGTTGAATATGAAAATAAGCAACAGTCAAATAAACAGTTGATGAAGCAAATGGATTAATGTCCTGGGAATCCTCCATCCTTAGACCCTCCTTCTTGGCAAGGAAAAACTCCAAAAAAACAAAACAAAAAAAAAACAAACAAAAAAAACAAACAAACAAAACAGTAAGAAACCTTGGGGAGAACCACAGTGAAGGAGAGATCCACCCCCATGGATGGACAGGCTGTAGACATAACCAGGACTGGCAGACATCCGTTTGCTGATGTAGTTCCAGTTTGTTGGGATGCAGAGAGTCCATCTAGTCAGATGAGGGGGAGGAGGTCCATCCAGACAGGTGAGGGTGATGGAGGAGATCCAGGGTCAAAGATCAGGACAGGGCATACATGAGTCACCACAGGTCCTGTTGTCATTGGGCCCCAAGCAGCTACATCAGAAACAGTAGCCACTCCCCCAGAGTGGGGGTGGGAAAAGGGGCAGTGGAATAGTGAGTGTGAACTAGAAATTGGATATTTTAATTCTGGACAAAAGTGGTCTAAACCACAGAGGTGACAAGCTCTACAGGTTTGGAAAATGCATATTGATGAATCAACTAGATTTGAGTCTAAACAACTATACCCTCACTTGGAAAACAATTAAGACCACATTTGTTTTAAAAATTAGAACTTTTAGTGTAAGTTGCTCCATTGTTGTACTATACGATGCTACAGTCAAGGTCTAGATGACATCATGGTGTATTTGCATTGCCGTGCTAAGGGGCTAATCTTCCCACAGTGGAAATGCAGGGACCCAGTCAATGTGAGTTGTAGCTGGGAAATTGCAGCACCCAAGAACAAAAAAAACAAAAAAAAGCACAAATTAGACTTCAGCCTGCAAGGGTGTTGCATTTTAGGTCAGCTTTAAGGTCAGCTTTTTAGGTCAGCTTTAAGTCAAAAAGTACACATTGTGACTTCAGAATCTGACACAATGATGGGCCATATCTCATTTCCACTCAATTCCACTTTTGTGAAGTAAATGGTAGTTTAGTATATTTCAAATAAGTTTCTCCAACACTCTCAGTGTGTCTCCAAATTAATCAAACTACCCAATTTCCTTCTTTTTTATGTCTCCCCCCAAGCCTCAAACACACAATTAGGCACACAATTTTTCCAGAAAAAAAAATTGCTAATGCATAGTTTCTGGCAGTCAGTGATGTTTTTTTTTTCCCTTCTGTCAGAGTCATTTGGTTATTATTCACTCACAGTAAGAATTCTCTTGAACAGCGGGTGTCAGCGTAGTAGCATTAAAATAAATTCAAGAAAAACAATGTACCTCTTTGGTTCAGAATCCTACACAAAAGAGTGACAAAATGAGAATCTTAAAATGTTATTCCTCACCATCCTGGAACTGGAGCAGCAAAGGGAATGAAAAGACAGAAGAGATAGCAACACTGTGGCTTGCCTACTGAAAGGGAAATAGAGACCCTATGAAGAAAAATATGCTGTTTTGCACACCACTCATCCTCCACGCTCACTCCATGCATAAATGAATACAGATAGCTTTGTGAAATCAGTACGACTAAGAAGTAGCTTGGCACAAGATGTAGCTGCTAATCAGTCCCCTCAGCCGCTGTCCAGCCCTGAATACAAAACTAGCGCACACACAACAGCACTGTGTCTCCTTAACAACCAGTTTGCCTCATATTCCCTCTCACAATTTACTTTTTGTATCCATTCATCACCCATACAATTCCACTGGAAATATGTGCTCTGCATGTTATTACAGAATACACACTCTGGATATTGTTTTGCATTTTGATAATTTTGGCTTGGTTATTGTATTGCTATGGCAACCTGAAAGACTACCAGTGACCAAAGACATCTGCTGATCTGAAAAGTTTCGGAACTTTTGAGCCACTAATCCTGTCAATATATTTTAATAATTCAACTAAAATGCAGTTTCTCTGCTTTTCAACGTATTCAGATTTGACCCATTTGGACGTTCAGAGGCTCTTTTGCAACATTAATCATTAATAAAACCCATGGAGTTTGACTAATTGTTAGCCTCATAGCATAATTTCCTAAATCATATTTTGTGATATCTGCATAGAATGAAGCAGCAGTGTTAGGAGAGTAAAGTTATGTGGGTTGCAATTTGGCCAAAAATAGGACTTTGGCAATTATGGTATGAGGCTAATGTAATGACAGCGATTACAATTCTTCAATGTTCAGTTTCACTATTTCCCTGAAGAAAGATACTTTTTCCTCAGTTTTCTCTGTTCTTTATAATAGCCCTTGAATTTACTTTTATATATTTTATCTTCCAATCCAATCAAACTTTATCTGTAAAGCACTTTAAAACAACCACAGTGGACCAAAGCGCTGTCCAGAAAAATAAAGAAAGAAAGAATAACAGAGTAAAAAAAATTCAAGAATAGATTAACAATATAAAGTCTGTACAATTAAAAACAACAATACATTTAAAACATCTCACGTGGTTTGTAAAGCCAAGGAGAAAAAAATGGGTTTTAAGAAGGGATTTAAAAACAGACATAGAGGAGGCCTGTCTGATATGGAGAGGGAGATTGTTCCATAGTTTAGGAGCTGCTGCAGCAAAGGCACGGTCACCCCTGAACTTGTCCTTAGTTTTCTTATATAATTACTTCTGGTTTTCACTGAAAAATGCAAAAGGCAAAGGATAATATAATAATAAATTGTGATGAATTACTTAGGAGAGGTTAAATATAGAGAAAACATTATTTGTAACTGACCACAATAGTAAAATAGTTCTATATAAATAGTTCGCGGGGGCAGCAACTTCAACAGCGAAGCCCAGACGGCCCTCTCCCCAGCGACATCCACCAGCTCTTCCGGGGGAATCCCGAGGCCTTCCCAGGCCAGCCGAGAGATATAATCCCTCCAGCGTGTCCTGGGTTGGCCCCGAGGTCTCCTC
>JAQQZY010013822.1:0-28223 GCA_030068375.1 Ostorhinchus rueppellii | reverse complement strand
TTTCAAAGTGATCCAGAATGCAGGATTTCTTCCGGATCATCCTCAAAATTTAATCAGTTCTTCCTTGTGCCATTTCCGACAGTTTCTGGAAATTTCATCAAAATCCATCCATAACTTTTTGAGTTATGTTGCTAACAATCAATGTAACAAACAAACAAACGCACCGTAAAACATAACCTCCTTGGCAGAGGTAATTACATTATCAAATCACACATAAAACCAAACTTTTCTTTGTAATTTGATTAGTTTCACGGAATAAGGCTTTTAATATGGCTTATTTTCGTCTGAGTATATGTGGTACCAGGTAAAAGGATGCAAATTTGAACCACTCAGTTGTTAACCATTTTGTCAAATACTCATTAAAAATGAGATGTATCCAAAGACACTGATATTGAAATTATAGCCATAAGATTTGAATACTGTTTTTAGCTTTGTGGAGGTGGTTTATTGTGAGTAGAGATGACGATGGTTTTACTTTTCAGAAACGGGACATTCAGCTGCTAAAAGCCTACATGAGAGCAATCCGTAGTGCTAACCCTAACCTGCAAAACCTTGAGGAAAGCATCGAGTACAATGAGATTTTAGAGTAAGTCGAAGTTCTTCTTGTACTTGCTTAAGTTCAGCTTTGACATGTTGTTCAGTCAGTAATTGTTTGTGTTCTTATCTACAGGTGGGTCAACTCCATGCAACCAGCTAGGGTGACCCGCTGGGGTGGGATGATCTCCACTCCGGATGCTGTGCTCCAGGCGGTCATCAAACGCTCCCTCATTGATAGCGGCTGTCCTCTCTCAATTGTAAACGACCTAATCGAGAACGCCCACGAGCGTAACTGGCCGCAGGGACTGGCCACGCTCGAGACACGGCAGATGAACAGACGCTACTATGAGAACTACGTTGCCAAGCGTATCCCTGGCAAGCAGGCGGTGGTGGTGATGGCCTGTGAGAATCAACATATGGGGGAGGATATGATCCTGGAGCCTGGCCTAGTCATGATCTTTGCGCACGGCGTGGAGGAGATCTTATAACTGTACAACTAGCTGAGCTCATCCAGAGACAAGTGGGGACGTTTTGCTTGGGGGTTTGCTGTGACCAGTTGATTTTTCCTCGCTGAATAAAACTTCACAATAAATCTGGCTTATTTAAAAGAAAAATCATAGAAGAGTCTCAGTCCTGAGTTTGAAACCTATGCCTTAAAGGACAAATACATGAACCTGGCAAATAGAAACTTAATCTGAACGATATCTAAGATAAAAGGTGAGATGTGCTGTTTACAAGGTTTATATTTAGTGCATTATATGATCTGATTGTTCTGCTCCATGTCCTGAATAGTTATAAGCTTGAACCCCCATTTAATGTCCTCAGTTGTATAAATGCTTGTAAATACAAATACTATATTGAATTATAAATGTCATCCTTATTCTTCTCACTGTAATTGTGATTTTTGTTTTGTTTTGTTTTCCAGTTCTGTTGAGTTGGCCTGTGTAACAGTCTGCAGGAAAGTTTACTCTGAAGATTTTTTTTGCTTTTTTTAATTATTATTTTTGAACGCTTGCTGTAGTATTTAGTTTTCTGTGAATATTTCAGGAGACATTGTGCTTCTCATTTTAGATTGTCCAAACCTTCTGTGCCATTTGTTTTATTTATTGTGTTGCCTTTTACACAAACATGCTTGAAGATGTTACCATTTAATGTATGGAAATCTGCCTTTTTCGGTGCATTTGAAGTCCATTGGAGGAAGAAAAATTGATTTCGTGTTTTCATTGTTGCCTCGGTTGTATATAGTCTCTTTGTTGGGTCCAGTTGAAGTGTTAAAATTTATCTGTTGGGATTTAACTATGTATTACTCATTTGACAAATCAAAATGTTTCGCTTCATATGTTCGGTGATTCTCATCTCATTTTCTTATCTTTGAACCATTGACTGATATCATTCTACACAGTTCACATTTATGTCACTGAAATACACAGTGTGGAGATTGTAAAATATATACAGAAATATAATATTTACAAGTCACTAATGGCTTTTGAGGGGTAAAATGTTGCACCATTACTCATATATAGTCATAGCAAGATAAGACTTCAGATGTCTGGTATCAACACCTAGAAGAACAGTAAATGGATAAGTCGGGATTGTGCGCTTTATTCTGTTTTCCTGTTAATGTTTTAATTTGTTTTGTGTCTGTTAATGTACCGTGTTGTACAGATAAGAAAGGAATAAAATGTAAAACTTCATCCTAGAAGAATGTATCTGATTGGGATAACAGGGCTTTAAATTTAGCACCTTAATTAGGAAAAAATGCAGTTCCTTTTTTTACCACACTATGTCATCAGTGATCTGTAGGGAGCTGTATTTCTTAAGGGCATGGAGCTGAATATATTATGTAAAGACATAAGAGAATATTGCTGTTGCTTTTAAGAAATCAGGCCAGTAAGGAGGAGATGTGGGATCTGAAATGCTAAAATGATTCACGATATAAAAAAATGAAGAGGAAAGTTTAACCACAAAACTCCGAGGGTGGGAGGCCTGAGTGCTCTGACCTGACTCACTCTCCTTTTCTCTGTCTAACCCAGACACCCACATGTTTTCCATGTCTGTTATCCTCCCTTGCCAGAGTCATCCTCATTGTGGATCCTAATCCCTCACTATTGTGGCCACTGGAATGTGAAATGTGCTTTAACAAATACTGTGGCTCTTGTCATTGTCTGTATGCATCATTATGTGATGTGGTTGCTAAAAGCCAGTATTTTGCCCCCTGTTAAAATGTGTATCTCACAGTATGTGCAGAGTGGCAACTTAAAATATACAAGAGGTCTGATTATGCAACATGCAACTTCTTCAGTTGAAATGTACACTACCAACACACAGTGGTGCAAAAGGGCCTTTTACTGAAGGAGTGAAACTATTTATAGGGAGAAGTTCAACATTAAAAGCTACAACTTAATGTTCTTAAGTGTTTTAGCAAAAAGCAGTAGAAGTAAAGTGCTATAACAGTTGAATACTTAAAGGTCAGGTTTTTAAAGGCCTGTATAATAAGGATGGTTTGGAGCAGGGAAAAAACCTATCCTTCCACCCCCAAAAACTGCCATTGAAATAAATGGATGTTTACATTAATTTGATCTAGATTTGGTTTACTCTCGAAGTGAACATTTAACTCAGTAAAAATGTGAAACTTTGGTCATTAAACTAAAAGTAAAAATGATAGGTGGCATACTATGAGTTACTGGCCACTATCTGCACTGCCGATATTAATAGTTTGTTTATGGTATGATAAAATGTAAATGTATCAAAACTGTTATTTGCGTATTGAGTTAATAAACCATGTCTATATTAAGTGGCATCTCAGTAGTGGGTTAACTGCGTTAGCCAAAACATGCTTTTAAAAAACTGGCTCCTTCATATGCTGGCATTTAAAGAACTATTAGCTACTTTATAATAGCTTTACACTTTAGTGAGCTGTATTGTTTTTGTTATGTAAAAACTCAGATAATCTAGATATTTACTACTTAGTTATATTTGAATGAATAGTTCCTTTTATTAAATTAAAAAAGTCCCATCATTATAATTGTTGCATTATATCTTGTATCTTTAGCCCTGAAGTACCTGCAGTGTACTAATATTTGTCAAGTTTATAACACCATAACTTACCCTAGAGTGTTTTAAAGTTCTGTGTTTTCAGCTAACCCAGCACTGTATCTACTGTAGGTATGTTTTGTAAATACTTTGATAACTCAGTTAGTTACATGTAATGTCTGAATATATATTGTATAATTATGATAAGGACATTTAAAAGTTCTTAGCAAACGTTATAATTGTAGCATTCCATTTAAAGCCCTAAATTAAGTGCAATAGCTTGATATTTGTTATTAAAATGAGTTAGCTCGCTTTAACTCAACGTAACTTCCCTTTTAAAGTTAATTCTGTTCAGCTAAGATAACATTATCTCATGACTTAGACTAGATAATTGGAATTAATAAAATAATTTGGAAAACCGTTCATAATGTTAGCTTAGCTGAACTCTTCACAGCAATTTTTTTTAAATTTATTTTGCTAAGTGAGCTAATGCTAGCTAACTGACTTAACGGGCTTCGCGTATTTTATAAACTTACTAAGTATTAGCCTACTGCAGGTACCTTAAGGCTATAGATACAGGATATAACACTACCATTGTTGTGGTGTTTGTTAAGAATAAATGACACTCTCTATAATAGACGGGTTTTCTTTATGGACGCAGTAACATCTGTATATTTTAACTGAAAGTGTAAAAATTTGTAGATGATGCAGGTCGGTGCATGGGGTGTGTTAATGATCGTACATTGCTGGGGGTGTGTTGGGGAAGGCAGGGGTGTGTTGGAGGGTGCAGAGCAGCTGAGGCGGTGCTTGACAGGACAGATCCGCTCTCTCTGTCTCTCAGTCAGTCTGTGCTCTGCTCTGCTCCAGACCCAGTGAGTCCGCAGCGCCGACCCGCCGCCTCCGTTCAAAGTTAACGGTCGGTCACTTAGCTCGGCACTGAAGGCGACACTGCACCGAGACGGTTTCAACACAGACAACGACGGAGCGGCGACAAAAAAAAAAAAAGGTAAAACCCACCCTGACAAACAAACACACAGCTTTAGGTCCGGACTCGGTATACGGGTAGAAGTTTCAGTGCAGCCCCGAACGGCTTTCATCTGCAAATAAACCACAGACTAACACGGTTAAGGTTCATTTTACCCGGCATCTGTTAGGAACCCATGCGGTAAATGGTGCTGTCAATGACCGCGCAGGAGGACTGTTGGAGAGCTGCAGAATGTCGTGTGTTCATAACAATGTAATTCACTCAGCCGAACAATAACCAGCGAGTCGAAGCAATGCATGATAAAGCACCGTTTTAACCTTCTTTTGCATGTTTATGAACCCACATCAGTTCAGCTCCCTTCCTGCCGGTCATGATTGTTAATGTCAGCCTACTTAAGTTACCTGCGGGGATCCCTTCTCTCGGCTATTTAAGGATTGGAGTAATTCATCTGTCTGGGCTGCATTGAGGGGTATTTGAAGTATCTGTCATAACTTAAGACCCTCTGCTGTTAAAAACTCCCATTTTACTAAAATGAAGCTCCTTATATTACATCAAACTTTGCATAAGTACACAGCATAAATATGTTTATTTTACAATTTCCCTTTATTTCAGTGACTCTTCTCAGAGCTTGTTGCAGGAAACTGAGCTTTACCAATGTGGACACCTTAATCACAAACATTAAACATTTATTTTTAATCAGTTTTGCAAAATCCCCCTGGCTGTGTAGTAGAGCTGTGTGGGCGTTGGTGTGTAGAGTCACTGCCTTTATAGTTGTTTACTGAGATCTCCCTTTTTCAGTCATTTGATTGCAAAAGGCTGAGTGTGCGCTCATGACAACTTGCAGAACAAAGCATACTTGAAGTGTCAGATACTTTTTGTCCAGTGGACGTTTTTCTCCTATGCTTGAAGTGACACAACTGAAACTGCTTTATCTTTAGGTGACTCATTACAGGTCCACGCTGCATGTTCATTAATAGCAGGTATTTCTACTGGGTCTCAGTGGGATTCATGTGTCTCTAGCTGTAAAAGCGATTTCAGGCACAGACAATCAATACTGTAGTCAGGTCAGTATGTCCATTGTTAATGTTTGCATGAGAGGTTAGAGGCTGTGAAAAGACCACAATGTAGTCCATTTTGGCATGTCTATTAAATGTTATAAATGTAGCTGTTGTTGCAGTGTACAGAGTGGAAAACGTAACCAGAAAAATGGCATGAATACCTTTTGTGAACTGAAAATTTAACTTCTCCAAATGCAGTACTTTTATCTCCTAATTAGCCTTCACTTCCTTCATATCATCGCTCCAAGCCTGAGTCAGAATCCTGCAGTAATGGCTAGACTTTTACATTTATTTGTTTTTTTTCTTAGATAAACTGTCACAGGTGAGGTTATTTGTAATCTTGTTTGAGGATAATTAAAATGTGACTCATAGCAAGTGAAAGTTTGGTGAAAACCTCAGAACAAGCTTTCAGATTTGTCCCATTCATTAAGGTTCAAAACATGATTTCATCAGCAAGTATAATTTTAGATGCTTTAGTCCATTGTGAAGGCAGATCTCTAAAGATTATTGATACTGAGAGACTCGATTTTGTATGCTGTCTCTAAATGATGTGACATTTAACGTTTCATCTTCAGTTGTGGATTGATATGTGGGCGAACCAGGCGAGACTCCCTGATATGTGCAAACAGAAACCATAAAAGCAATGTGGCTGATGTATGACAACGTGCACCCTTACAAGTCTGGGCAGGTTTGAGGGTTTTCTTTTTGTATTGAACTCAGCATGGTTTTATACAAGGCTGCCTCCACAAGAAAAGCTATTACATAAGTCACATTCAAGTCTGAACTCTGTGTGATGGGCAGTCCTCACTTTGAAGCCGGGGAGCAAGCAAAGCCTCGCCTACATTTTCCAAGAAATCGGTGATTCATACTGTGGTGAATGTCTTTTGGTTTTTTGTATTTTGGTTTTGTCTGACTGTTGTTTTCTATTTCTCCAGATTGCTTGCACTATTTGAAGGCTGCTGCAGTTTTCACATTGCTCAATTTTTCCAATACAACAATAACAGAAATGGGGAAGCCCTGTTGTCAGAGAGCATGCTCAGCCGTGATCGTGACATTAGTTTTGACCGTGCTTTTTGTGTTCTTCCACAGCAGTTTTATTCAACTGAATAATGAAGCCTGCACTGAGTTTTAAGTAACATATGTGCTCTGTTTAGTCCTCTATTTAGCTGTTAATGCCTCTCTAGAATATGCCTTTGTTTTGCTGGGTAACACTGTACATCGTCCATCAATTAGTACAATATTAAACCAGCTATCTTTCAGCAGTAGCGCCTATATTCTTATTGCCAGCCCTGAGCAGTGAAGTGCTTTGCTGAAGTATGAAATATAAACTCAACCAGGGGAAGTAGTGGTTGGAAGCTTTTTGAGAAATAAATTTACATATGGGAAAAGGGGAAATTTTTCCTCTGTGTTAGTATTACGTAGTTTGTAAAATATTATCACTGGCATGTAACTTCTGGCCAAGCCTACAAAGTGACCTCTTGACAAACAGTCCATTTATAGTAAGGGAGTATTCCCCTGTCCATGCAGCTAGTCACAGTAGCATCTGCATGTAGAATGTTGTTTAGAGCATGGCCTCTGGTCTGGAAGGGCAAACAAGGCTCATAGCATAGGAGGAGGTGGAGCTGCAGGGGGAAGACTCATCTCTGCCGACTGGGCTCCCCCTTCCCTGAAACAGCTACCCTGCTCAATGCCTGCGCTTCCCCCTACCTGTTAGTCACCCAGCTGATGAAGGGAAACACTTTCCATAGCAACCATGCGTGTCTGTCCTCCCCCCGTCTGTTGATCTAATACAATATGTACACACTTGAGCAAAGAGAACTGTTGAGTTTAAGGAGGAAAGCAGAACAATTTGTAGACTTCGCCCTACGTTCACAGAACCTACGCAGTGTTTTCCAACCACACACTGACGGAGTCAATGGCTTGCACCGTGCAAGTGTTGCAAAACAGCAGATTTCCTTGACACAAGGCGTGGGCGTTATGACATCTTGCACAAACACTGGCCTACACGGAAAAAAGGTTATCCCCAAGTGTACCTTGAAATAATTCTTGTAGCAGGTTTGTTTTATGGTTGTTGACATCAAAGTATCAAGGTTACAAAATTAATTGCATACCATCTGTGATGTAAAATGCAGACTAAACTGTGCTAGGCTATATGCCTAAAACCTTTTAGTGTTTAGAATTTTGTGATCATAAGTTAAAGAGGTTGTCATGCACCCAGCAGGTGTTTTTTTCTGACATTTATGGGGGAGTTCGGTTTGCTCTCCTACGCAGTTACTACCTTGAGAACCACTCTTAACATTAAAATGGTTCTTTACTGCTATCTAGAGAAGCATTAGCGGCCACCCATAGAGCCAGCATAGACCTGGCACTTGTATATTTATGCTCAGAATATTCTAATATACGAAGCTACAAAGAGTTATACTGCATCTCTGACTCACTGTCATTAGAGCGAACCATAGTAAATTACAAGTGATGACTGAGTCTCCTTCGAATAAATGTTTCTATAAAGGAATATAAACAGGTTCCCCATAAAGCCTCTACCATCTAACCTGAGCTTGAAAAACCTTATTGAGAGGCAGACCAGAACCACTGGCAAATCACATGGTCTATATTAAGCCTTAACAAGCGTCAGACATTCCTAAAAGCTCCTGAAATATTTATGCTTGGTTCACTAAGCTGTTTTCGATGGTGCCATTGTTATAAAAACTCCATCTCATGTTGGAGAATGGAGCTCACTGGCTTGGCATATGTTATAATATTCCTCTCTTGTGTTTTGAGTGCTGGGGTTGCTTCTTCCTGCGCTCCATGTACGGACTAGTCTGATTTCCACCCTGCATTGTGCATGCAAATCATTATCTAATCAGGAAGTCAGGAATCAGATTACTCTGATAGGCTTGTGATCTTGTTAAACAGGACAATAATGATGATAGTGGAAATATAGGCATGGTGAAGAGTGTGAGAAAAAGTAAATAAATATGGAAAGTAAGAGTAACACCTCCGAGTTGATCTAACAGAGAAGTTTCTTCTATCTACAAATAAACCTCACTGGCCTATTTTTGGTTTATTTCGAAGCTGATGTTTGAAAATGGAGTCAAGTGCATATTTATAGAGGTTTTAGTTTATAATCAGGCCATCAGTAGCAGATGCGATTCATTTCTCATGTATTTCTGACCTGGTCTACCTGATCAGCAGCATAAACAATACTGCTAGGCAACGCTGGTGACCTTTTGAAGGAATTAAGAGAGGACAACGTGGCCCTTTCAGTGTGAGCAAATGGATCCAAATCACATGTGCAACAGTGGGTGTATATCTTAGTTTATTTCACTTCTTTTTCCCAGTACATGCCCCAGCAATTATATAATGTGACTGTTTGTTCAGTGTAGCTGTCAGTGTTACCTGCACTGGCTGCACTGTAACATATGATAACACTTGTGGATAAGCATGTGAACAACCCATTTACTGTGAGGTCCTGTTCATCAGCCTGGACTGAAAATGACGCCACCTTCGATTTTGAAAGTTGTAATTATGGTTATGTGTGAGATAATATGTATGAAGGGTCAAGGTTTTCCATAGGTTTTCAGGCGACTAAGGTGCAGTGTTGGTTTGGGTTGGAGGGTCCTCACATGAAAAAAGTTGGAATAAAAAAAAAGAATAAAAAAAACAAACGGAATTTTTATTTGGATCATTATTTGTATTATGTCTCTGGAAAATCAAGGAGAAGCTAGGGGACTTAATAAATAATCAGTACCCCAAAGGCTTAAACCAGTGTTTTCTACAGAAGTCCATTTAACCATTAGATCTTGGAAACTTTTTGTAACTATTTTGTTACCATTAGATCTTGATAAAGTCATTTAGTTAGTTTTGATGCTCTCCAGAGTGATAATTAAGCCTTATAATGGTAGAAAAATTCCTGCAAGTGTTTTTGTTGTGTATTTATTCTCTTGTATTTTAAACTCTCTCATCGTATTTTTACCAGCAGCAACAAATTCCTTTGTTTATCAAGGAATTAATGATAATTACACATTTTACTGCTGACTACAGTCCAAAGTTTGCAAGTCTTTTTTTTTTATTGCTTAAGAAGTCATGTAGTCACTCCCATCTGTAGGATTGTGCAAAACTACTGCACTGATTTCATTTAACATAGAGGAAGAAGCCAAGGATGAGTAAATGCATAAATAAGGGCACAGGCTGGGATTGTTTTTCACTTTCTTTGACTTTAGAGAGCAAATCTCCCTGAGGCAAATAGTACTAGCAAACACTTACTATTGTAATTAGTGCCATGTTTCAGTGATGACAGTTGAAATTATGTGACTGAGACCCATGTTTCCATGGCAACAGTCAGTTAAACTAACCAGTGGCACCGACTGACCAAAAAAGAATGAGAACATAGGTCATAATTGTTAGTTTATTTGTGGTTTAATACTACTATTGAATGGGTAGAAGAGTGCACTATGCTCTCTAAAATTACTTTTTATAGAAATCTTTCCTACTTTCCTGTCTGGCTTCCGTTTCCATTCATTTCCACACAGTATTAAAATCAATTAGAGAGCCATCTGAATCTGCCTCACTTGTGTTCTCCAAAAGAATATCACAAGCTCTTGGTTTATTGTTTTTAAAGCTCCATTATAGCTCTGTAGTAATGCAGGTAAAGTGCAGAGTGAATTCTAAAGTGTGGTTTGTGACTGCATTACTCCTTAATGGTAATATAATTTAAATGGAAACCTAATGTAGTTTACTGTGATGGATGGATTGTGCAACAGTAACCTAAACCATTCCTGGGACATAGTTCTCAGTGAATTTTTATGGTCTTAAACAGTCCTTTAACAAAAATAGTTGTCCTTAATTCTTGTTTTTACTTAGCAATGCGTATATCCTTGAATCTGAAGGTTAAGTAAGTCTACAATTTGCAGATGTATATTATACTGTATTTACCAGGAAACATTTCACTTCTAGCAAGTGATATTATGAACATTTTTCTTGGCAGTTTTTCTAGGTTCAGCCGGACTAGTTTTGCTCTTTTGAAGTTTAACCTAGAAAAACCCAAAAGAAGAACGATGACCTGGGCAAATGAGAACTTACACAAACAATATTATGAACAGCATCAGTCACACTATAGAACTCATTCAATCTATGTCTCTCCACTACGTTCTTAGTATGCATCGATAAAAGCAGGGTTCAACAGGATGTCGGGATGAGAAGTCTCTCTGCTTCACTACTTAGTTCTTTATTCTCAGCACCCAATGAATAATAGATGTGTTTGTTTTCCTGTCATTAGGATATGTCTGTCCATATATTGTTTTGACAACATGCGTGATCATAAAGAAAATATTGATCCACAAAACATGCTGGTCCAATTGTGCCTATGTTTACAAGCCTCTTTTGTTTATCATATTTAAATTTCCTGCTCAATCTTAGCCTTGTGTGACATTTCAGTCTCTTCCTTCATTTTGATGGGGAGGTCCCTTGTTAAACCACTTTGGTTTTTTGACATATCTGGATGATCTTCCTTGTCACAGGTCACTGCACTTCTCTTTACTGATGTAAACAGTTCATCTTCTACATCTGTCGTTTTCTGGGGCAGATTTGGGCCAGCCTGCATGGAAAAAGATTTTGGGTGCAGAGACTCCCTTGAGTCAAAGTATCATGGGTTCCTTTAGCCTGACATCATTTTATGAGCCGGCTCATCAGTCCTAGATATGAGAGGCTAGTCAGTGTGGTACTCTGAGAGAAGCGCAGTGGAGTTTGTATGAAATATAGAATAAAAGAAAACAAAAGTATATATTTGCAGGAAAACATCACCAGTTTTACGCACACACACGTTTAAGGACTTGGTGATTATAAAAATTGACTACAGTGACAGGTCAGCCTTGAAATCAATAGTAATTACAAGAACTGTTCAAAAAGGAAAAGCCCATGTCAAAGAAATGATGTTGACTCTGGATGAATTTTGCACAGTGCTGCATGTTCTCCTGCCAGCACCGACTCGATTCGGCTTCACTCAAAATCCGTGTTAAATGTGATTCTCCCTGTCGTACAATCATGGATTTTTACAGCCTGAGTTGGAAGAAGCTATCTTTTGCTTGCAGCTATGCTTTTATTTTCTACACAGAAGCAGGCTAATGCGCACCCACCTTCCCTTCTCTCTCTGTCTATGTCTCACCGTTTCTCTCACTTGTCCACAGGCAGGCAGTTAGTACATAAGCAGGCACCATGTCCACCCCCACAAACCCAGAGGTGAAGGAACTGAACCCTGTCGACTTTATCCAGCTACAGCAGTACATTGAATGTGAGTATAGGCGAGCGGGCGGGCAGGCAGGCAGGCAGCTTTCTCAGCGCTTAACACCCCTCTCCACTTCCACTTCCACCCACACACACTCATTTACACTCGCTCATGGTTTCTCATATCTAGAAGAGGTAGCAGTCTGTCACATTTTCTTTCTTTTCTTTTTTTCAGATAAGGCATCCATATATTTCATTTTTTTCTATGTTCACAATGTAATCATGTTCAAGATATCTCATACATTTAGATTGAAATGGTACAGACATGATTAGAAAACCACTCTCATGTATAGAAACACTTGTGTGTTTCCCTGTGTGACCTGTGACTGTTTGCTTCCAGACTGCAGCCTGAAGGTGAAAGATGTGCTGAGGGAATTTGATGCAGATGGCAGTCTGGCCCAGCACAGACATGGAGAGGTGAGGGGACTGTGTGTCCTGCTGTCGCCATCATCTACTCCAAATCCCACTTAGAGTGATATCAGTCACAGAGGATACAACTGAACTGAATTACAGCTATCAGTGAAGCAGATTAATGAACAATGAGCATGTCATCTATGTGTATTGGACAGTTATTAATCACCTTATTCTGAGTAATTAAATTCAAACCCATCTATCGTGTTGACTAAGCTGTCAATGAGAAATATCTTCAGCTCATTCGACCAAGGTTGCAAATGTAAATTACCTCCTTAGTTTTGCCCACGCAGCAAGGCCCGGCTCAACAGTGTGCTGGCTGCCCTCATGCAGTGTAAGCTCAATGTGATTGAAAAAAGATCTTTCCAGTACCATGCATCAGTAGATGGGAGTGCCAAAAAAGTTATGCAGGAAGCTAGTGCAGCAGTTTTGGGTAAGTCATTTGGCTCTACAGTGTAATTGCAAATTTGGAAGGAAATATGCCTTCGTATAATGGGAGCAAATGAGTTAAGACTGTGTATAGAGCCATAAAGCACTGGGCAGTGTACTTGTAGAAATTATACAGTGTATTAAAATGATGCAGTAAGCACAGTGCAGCGGCTCTCATGCTTCCTTTGTTTTTCATACTGTCATTTTGTGGTCTGACTTGCCTTGTAGTGGCATTATTTATTACTAGGGCAGCTCTGCAGGGTATAAACTAGGAAAATGGAATAACGTCAACAAGAAATGGGTTTGTGGTTCACCGTTATCGAGGGAGTACTGCATGTTAGCCCTACAGCATAATATCATATGAGATTACAGACAGATGGACTGAAATGTTAAATGAATAGTTTCTCCTGGTTATGTGAAAACCTTCAACTCCCTTTTGGTTGACATCCAGGTTTTAAAGTGACAGATTACATGGATGTCTTTAGTTTGATAGCATCCTCGAGCTTTCAAAGTCCTTTCAGCCCTTCTGGATACACTTGCTGTGCCTGGTTGTCAGGCTTAAAAACAGGGTGTTTTTCTTGTTACTGACAAAGCAACACTTGACTAAACAGGCTTTTCACACAGTATTGACAATTTGATTATCACCTTTCTTTATTTTTTAGAGGAGATGAACTCAGAAAATGTAGTTTTAGTTAGTTGTAGTTACACTGTAAAAAGTAAAACATTGAATCAACTTAAACATTTTTCGAATGTAATTTAATTTGGTTCACTCAACAAATTTTTTGTATGTGTGACCTATTGAAGAAAAATTTTTAAGTTGATTCAGTGTTTTACTTTTTACAGTGTACGTGTCCATGGCACATGCAGACCTACATTTGTATCACATTCCATAATATTCTTGTAAGCAATGTGCCTCTGTCATTCATTTTAGTGCATCAATGAAGAAGGCTTTCGTCTGTTCCTGAAGACTTATTTAGAAGTAGAGGACTTCCCCATGGATCTCTGCCAGCGACTCTTCCGCTCCTTCCAAAACTCTAAACCCACCCAGGAAGACAGTGCCAGTGAGATTATACAACATGTATTGAAACACAACCCTCTGCCTCCATGCTAGTTTGAAGATGCCTCTTACCAATTTACACTATGGCCTGTTTTGGCATACGTTCATTTATCACCACATGCCTTTGCAGTTGTGTTTGCGCAGATAATATTAACAGCCTTCTCTTTTGTAGAGGAGGTCTTTCTGAAGGATGTTTCATGTTACTTCTCTTTGCTGGAAGATGGCCAGCCCCGGGACAAGCTGGAGTGTGAGTCCTTTGTGAATTTACTGTCTAAAAATAATTTGAGTGATGACTTGGTGCAGCACTTCCACTTTCATTTCTTCTATCTATAGTTGCTTTCAAGCTCTATGACAGAGATGGCAACGGAGTCCTTGACAGCTCTGTAAGTTGTCGAGAAAATCTTTTTGGCGTGATTGACAATATGAAACCCAAAATTCTGTTTCAACAGACAAATCATAATGGCTCATTGTAGTGTTGAACATACTTGTCATCTTTTTTTCTTCACTATCAGGAAGTGGATAGGATTATAGCTCAGATGATGCATGCTGCTGAATATCTCGGCTGGGACGTGTCAGAGCTCCAGCCGGTGAGTCCCAGAACACTCTGCTCTGAGACACCCCATAAACACATGAAAACCTGTCCATACTGTGCTTTGATGTATTAAAATATACATGCAGTGAGTGCACATACAGGATAGATACACAGTTGTTTGCCTTAGATATCCTTTATGACATTACAAATGGTATATGGCCATATTTCTCACTCATTTGCAAATGTTAACACTCTGATAAACTTCTTCACATTCAGTCTCTGAATTCCCATGGGATATTTTTATAGAGAGTGAGGTTTTCTTAAAGCATGCTTCTTGGACAATGACAAGTAAATATCATTCCATCAGGTTTTAAAGGACATGATGACAGCAATTGATGCTGACAGCAGCGGTACAGTGTCTCTAGATGAATGGGTGGATGGGGGAATGAACAACGTTCCCCTGCTCGTCTTGCTCGGTCTAAAGGTAAGTAGAGGCTTGTTAGTGTTTCTATTAAATGTATATGTATTTCTCTTTAACACGGAGAGGTAAAGCCCACATTTACTGCTCTTATGAAACCCTGGCCTTGCATGTTTCTCCTGTGTCCTTTGTTTCCTCCCTGTCTATATGGCCTTTTTGCCAACTCAGTGCTACAGGGTGTGGTAATGTCATCTATTCTCATGCAAGCTCTGCACCGTCAGAGTGTTTCAGTGCTTTCCATTTACTCTGCATAATCTGTGGGTACTGTTAAAAAAAAAAACTCTCTCCAGTGCATTACAAAGCAGTGTTTCCCTCTGATTCCTTTATTTATTATTTATCTATTTAAAGGGACAGTGCATATTAATGTACATGTAAATATAAATATGCCAGAATTAGCCTAAGGCTATTTTCCATCTGCAGTCCCTGGCAGGTCAGAAGAAATAAAAATTAATATTGATATATTAATATATCATTTTTAAAAAACGTATTAATATTCTAACCATACAGAAAAATAGAACAGACCAGTCTGCTGCTGACGGGATTGTAAAAGCCACTTAAAACCATCAACTGGACTTTGTTGCTGTTTGGTCTCTACAACAATGCCAGGGACTTCCCCTCAGGCTATTTCTAGCCACAAACGGACATTTGAAGCCTGGGGTGCATGACTTCAGCCCCCTCACAGTTGCTGTGGGCTGCTTCACTGACTACCCACAGCGCCTCATGCTGTAAATGATAGGCAGATGTATCATGTCATTAAAAAAAAATTTCAGTGTGTAATCTGGATAAAAGCGCCTGTCAGGCTGTAAACAAACTAAATGCAACCTTATATTCTTATGTTGCAAGCTTGAGATTATTGTCAGTTTCAAATGGAGTTCATCATTATATGCACAACCACTCCATAATGTATGTTCAGCAATCTCATTAAGAGAAGGTTAGTCATGAGTGGGTGTGAAAAACTGTGAAATGCCAGCCTTGGCCAAAGTGCATTTATGAACGGTTTGTGAAATGTGATCTAAATTTCAACAAAAGAAACATAAATACTGTGTGCATTCTTTCGTATACAATACAGTTTTTGGATAGAACAGCCTTTTTATATATTTAACAAACCTTTTGCCTCTCATAAATGAAGTTCATTTCACAATTAGAAATACCATAAACCATAATGCACCTCTTTCTTCCAGATGACCCAGAAGGATGGGCAACATGTTTGGAGGATGAAAAATTTCAACAAGCCTGTTTACTGTAATGTGTGCCAGAGTATGCTGCTGGGTCTGAGGAAGCAGGGCCTGTGCTGCACCTGTAAGTACCTGAACTCACCAGGAGATGGCGACGTTGCAGTGTCATCTTAGAGAGAAGCTTTAAAATAAAAATTTGAACTGCATTTATTTTGTGTTATTTTGTGTCTTTTTAATATGAATCATGCGCTCTAGGTTTGAGTCCTTGAAAAATGTTCTATTTATTTGTGTCTGTTGTTATCCAGGCTGTAAATACACAGTCCATGGGCGATGTGCCAACAGGAACCCAGCCCCCTGCACCAGGACTTACGTTAAGTCAAAGAAAGAAACAGGGGTAAAGTAGTGTCTCCATGACAACATTTACATTATACTCGCTCATTGAATTAGCATTTTTCATACAGTATATGTGCTGTTATGTGGTTGGTGTTCTGAACATTCATCCTACACCTCAGGTCCCAACGCACGACTGGGTGAGTGGGAACTGCGATGCCAGAAAGTGTGATAAGTGCCAGAAAAAGATCAAGAGCTACCAAGGCTTAACAGGCAAACACTGTGTGTGGTGCCACACTATGGTGAGGAAGCACACAATACAGTTTTCAGCATCCAGTGAAGCAAAACTATATATTTACATTGTCCCATTATTGTCGAGTTAGGAGTTTAAGTAATGTGTAACTGTTCTGTTTTACAGCGACATGATGAATGTGCAGGCCAAGAACCAACAGAGTGTACCTGTGGGCCGCTCAAAGATCATATCCTGCCTCCATGGGCAATATATCCTGTAATAAAGGTACAGAATTGTCCCTGGGCATATTCACAGTACAAACAGTTCTGGTCAACGTAGCATCAGCCCAGGGCTGTTTTCTGTTCTTAATAAATCTTTCTTAGCTACGTGTCATTTTTAACAGGTTCATACTGTGGATGTTTTTGTTTGTTTGTTTGTTTGGTTTTTTAGAAGCTATTCCATCCCATTAGGCTTATTTACTTTGTACTTTTGCTCTGATTTCTGAAGGAAAGACCAAATAATGTAAAGAATGGCTGCTCAGTTTCAACAGATGACAGTGAACTCAATACTACCCCTGATGGACAAGTACTTCAGGTACTGGCCTATATAATTAATCCCTTTATATTGCTAAATAATTATAACTTGAAAAGTAATGTAAATAGCTGAGAAACGTGTGTGACTGTCTCAGTGTGTAAGGGTTTTTTGTAAATATCTATTGACTGTAGTACTATTTTTTTCAACAGATCAGCCCTGTGCCAAACACCCACCCTCTTCTAGTGTTTGTTAATCCTAAAAGTGGAGGCAAGCAGGGAGAAAGGTTAGTCCAAATAGGAATACCTTCACAAAGAACTACATTTTTAGTAAAGCTGCCTCGTTCAGTTTGTTTTTATGTCTTTCAGAGTCCTGCGAAAATTTCAGTATTTACTGAATCCACGGCAGGTATACAACCTTGTAAATGGAGGACCGGGACCAGGGTGAGTATAGAGTATTTTGTTTGAATTGCGCAGTGCAAGGTAGATAATTGTAGACTATCTGTTTCATCTTTGAATCTTGCTCAAGTTCAGCTCACATTCTGTCTTTCAGTCTGAGTTTCTTCAGAAATTTGCAGAACTACAGGATTTTAGTGTGCGGGGGAGATGGCACAGTTGGATGGATTTTAGATGCAATAGGTGAGACTGTTGGCTAAAGGCACTATAGAAATAAACTTTTACGTCAAGAGTTTCAAAATAATTGTGATGCACTTGTTTTTTTTTGCAAATAGACAAAGCTAATCTGTTGGTGCGGCCACCTGTTGCTGTACTTCCTCTGGGGACAGGAAATGACCTTGCACGATGTCTCCGATGGGGAGGAGGTGAGAGATAACAATTAAAGTGAAAACTACTGACGCTGTTTGTTTATTGCATATGCTCTGATGTATATGGCACAGAAATATGTTTATTTGTTTTGTATTTTTACATGAAGGGGCTCGGTCATGTCTTGTTATTTTGCAGGATATGATGGCGAGGACTTAAGTCGTATTCTTAAAGATATTGAGGGGAGCACTGAGGTGTTCATGGACCGCTGGAGCGTTCAAGTTATCACTGACGAAAATCAGGAGAAGGGTGACCCAGTGCCATATGAAATAATTAACAACTACTTCTCTATTGGAGTTGTGAGTTTGTCAGAAATACAATCTGTGAGAGGAACTGTTATTTTCAGTTTTGTGTATTTTGGTTAATCGTTGTTTTGTGTTGACAGGATGCCTCCATTGCCCATCGATTTCACACAATGAGGGAAAAACACCCCCAGAAATTTAACAGCAGGTATATCATCCTTGAATAAAAACATCCCCAAGTCAGTAAAAACATTTAATATAGTATGAAATGATATCTGACTACACTCCCTTGTTTATTTTTGTCAGTTTTGCTTTGATAGATCATTTTTCACCATTTGCTACTAAAGCTTAAGAAACAAAAACAGGTGACAATAGCAGATGTTTTTGGTTCCTCTTCTAAATACCTGTGTGTGGTAAAAAGAAAAAAAAAAAGTCATGTGTAAATGAAGAATAACTTAAACCTGTAACATGCTTCCTTGTGGTTTCAGAATGAAGAACAAGCTGTGGTATTTTGAATTTGCTACTTCAGAAACCATTTCTGCTTCCTGCAAAAAACTCAACGAAAGTCTCACAATTGAGGTGAGAATGCAGCATCAGAGTAACATGCACTGCAAGTGTGGATTGTGCATTTTGTGCTTGAAAAAAAAAAAAAGGATCTGCACTACAGTGAAAGTGTACTCATGCTTTAGTCACGTCTCTCTGCTCTGCTGCTTTTTGTCTTCAGTGTTGTGGTAATCCACTCGATCTTAGTGGCCTGTCTTTGGAAGGGGTAGCAGTTCTAAACATTCCCAGCATGCACGGTGGTTCCAACCTTTGGGGTGAGACCAAAAAAGTGGACACTAAAGGAGGGATGAGTCAGGATGAGTCTGAAGTCATCATCGACCCAGAAATCCTAAAAGTGACCTCTCAAGGTATTTTAGTTTGATGAGTAGTGTATCTACGATTATCAAAGTTGTTTTAAATTTAAATCAGTATTTTGTTATTTTTATATCAGCAACCCTAACCCTATCATTGGGAGTATCGGTACTGTGCCATCATTATTCTTATTCTTATTTTCATCTACACGTCACTATGATGAAAAAGCTAAAGAAACCAGTTAGTTAGATACTTAACTCATTGGTAAGGAGCATCATTTGTAGATGTGTGTCCAGAACATACTGATACCTGTATTGTTGCGGCTGTTGAACTGTGTCTGATGCCCCCCAGTGGCATAAAATAATAAATACCTGCTAGAAAGCCAGTCTATAAGTCACATATGGGTAAGCTACAACACATTCAAAGGAAAATAAAACTCAAAGAAAATCAGTAGAAAGGTAGTATTATGTTTTATGTGTGTTTGTTTTAAATCAATATATTTATTAAGGCTTGAAAATAGCAGTGATCATGGATTAAAACATCAGGACAGATTTTTTGATTATCTTAACTAGATTATGCCTTAAATGCGTAATTGCAGAAAACTTATAAAAGTTATGATACTGTCTTCCAAAGTCATTTCCAAGCAGGATATTAAGAATCAGTAATGATGGCTGCCACATGTTGTCCCATGACAAAACAAAGCAAGTTTTTCTCTTATAGTGAAGTTTTTTAGATTGTTCATATTTATAACAAAACATGATGTGTTTCTTCAGTGGTATATGGAATGGGGATTTTCACACATTTGGTAACATGTAGTGTTATTCAGAAGTTGAGGTTAAAAAAACAGAAAGCTCTTGTTATAAATAAGGTTATAGGCCGGAAGTAGACTTTACAATGCCCTGACGTAAAGCAAAGAAAGGAAGAACATTGTATTTTCAAAATAAAATAGCTGATTTATGATGAGTGCAGGATATTGGGTCAAAGTCTGGACCTGATACATCAACCTACCCAATTTGACATGTCTATGTGAAACCTTTTTTTCTTCATTAACAAAAATCTTTAAGGTACTTTTGAACCATTTTACCACTTCTAAAATATAATATATTTTTGCCACTTATGACACATGCAAAGTTTAATGAGTTTTTGAGCAGGGTTAGCCTGTGAAAAAATGTTTTTTTGTTTTGTTTTTTTTAAAACAGAAATAGAATCCTTATGGTTTAAAGTAATTCTTTACACTGTTTACAACTCTACCAACAGTCACTTAAACAAATCAATTAAGCAGAACAGGAGGAAAACAATCATTTGTGGTTTAATAGTATTTTTGGACATTTCCAGGGTGTACCCAGCCCTCACCTGGTACCTGTAATGAATGGATAATATTTTGGAATAATATTAGTCTACTTTTTTAGTTATTTTAACTATATCACTAGAATTTTATGAAATAGCCTCTACTGTATAATTCATGTGCATCATGTACTTTCTGATCAGGGTATAGAGTTTCCATTAGTGCATTGAGAATGGAGGTTTATATTGGAATGGAGTAGTTTTGCTTATCTATTATTGAGAAAACAAATTCAACATTATGTATTTGAGATGAAGAAAAGCATCACCTGTCCTCATTAATTCCACGTCAGACTTAATATGCATCCCACAGATTTGTAATAACGTTTAGACTTAAGCATGTGTCTGCTATGTGCAAGGGTGTGTTCACTATTTCCATATATTATTTCAGATCTAAGTGACCGTCGATTAGAAGTGGTTGGTCTTGAAGGAGCCATGGAGATGGGACAGATATACACCGGTTTAAAGAGTGCAGTGAGACTAGCGAAAACGTCACAGCTGACGATCAGGTAACAGACAAACATAGACATGTTGATGCTTGTCGATCTTAAACCACAGTCTGACAATGACTGTGATCACCAGATGAGGGTAATCGTCTGTTGACTCATTACTTAACAATTGTTTATTTACTGCCTTTCATTTTGGTATTTTAATTACACATGAGGGTAATTGATGTTGCTGTTAGATACACGGTCTTTATCCCTCTGCACTTTTCCTTCAGGACAAAGAAAGCGTTACCAATGCAAATAGATGGAGAGCCATGGATGCAGCCTCCATGCACGGTACATTCTGCAGACACACTAACAAACACTGCAGCTGTGTTAGAAGCAAACAGGAAGCAAACGTCAGAGCTAGTATTCCTGTAATTAGTGGAATTAGGGTATTACTTTTTATTTGATTATTATGATTTGTAATTTAATGGCCATTTTGCAATTTTTTTTCTTTTTCAGATCCACATCACACACAAGAACCAGGCCAGCATGCTGATGGCTCCTCAGGCCAAATCATCTGGTTTTTTCAACTACAAATAAAAACTGTCACCTGAGTATCAGTCATATGTCCTTGCTTAATGTATATAAATGATTTTTTTTAATATAAGATCAAGTTGAATGTTTATGTTGTAGAATATTTACATTACAACAGTTAAAGTAAGCATATATGCTTCAAGGTTTCAGCATCCCTGTAACACATAACCGAAGCATGGCACTGTATAAATACAAACTGTATGGTAAGATATGTTTGCATTGTGGCAAAATAATTTTGACCAAAATTACTTGTATCAATACTCAATACTTTTACTGCATCTGTCTCAGTGCTTTACAGTTAGTGGAAATGCTGCTCTGTAGAAACTCCAGATAAGGATAAAGTAAAGTTAATATCATGCTAAAAGAAGGATCTTTAGCTTCATGTGCCTTTACAGTCTGTTCTCTCTGGTTATGGCTTCAGTAGAAGATTTACAGAGCGTTATGTAGACATACTGTCTGGTCACAAACCATGTAGTATTGTTGTGTTGTTGTGGCTGTTAAGATGCAGATATACAATATATGCTTGTCAATTTGGAACCAAGAGTGAAGGATAATTGAGATTAAATCTCAGATAGTGGTTTAACTTATTTGTTTTTTTTTCATACATATTAGAAGATACTTGAAAGTGTTTCTGGGAACATTAGGAGGACAATCATTGCCAAAGGGGCTGCATGTTGATCCATTAAAGTGGATCTGATGTTTTTGTTTCTGTGTAAAGGCAGAAAGCCTCTGCTGTATTTTGGTAGTCTAGATACACCACTTTTAACTTATAAGGATTGATAACTTCAGCTTTAAGTAAGACCATTTTTATTATGTAGTCCTTATTTAAATGCTTTATCAGCCATATCATTTCAGTATATGTGGAGAATGTTATGGTAATGCCTAATATAACACCGTATAAAGATTTGAATAAATCATCTGGACTGAAGTGTTTTGTATATTTATTTCCATGCACTTGTGAAAGTTGTAACTGTTGTGGATTATTGTACGACCACAAGGGGGCCACATCCACTTCATCTGTGAACAGAGACAGATGTAACAATATCTTGTACACTCAGTGAAATATATTTACTAAGGTAATTACTATTTATTTAAATTAAACACTGGTTTTATTATTTGCATCAATTTATATCATCAGCCTGTATAGTTTTCCTACTTATGTTTCAATCCCGTGCACACCAGGGCAAGCAAAGCTGCATTTAAATTCTGTAGGAAAGTTTATTGTTCAGCTACACTAACTTCTTTTAATATATGATACTTTTTTAAACTGAGCTCGTAACTGAATAGGACATCTAATAATAGGTGTCTCTAATTAATAAACGAATTAAAATGAAATAATTCTGACTTTCCCCCGAAGATGAACAAAGTTAAAATCTATCTGTATCTATAATGATAATCCTGGAAACGTAAATGTAAAGTTAAGGAAGTTGTTTTTATCTGCACTGAAGTGTATAGTGTATAATTGCAATGACATAACATTAAAACGCATATGAAGGCTTTAAATGCACCTAATAATCCTACTATACGTACCTGGACACAGCCTGCGTTTAGATGCTGAACGCTGCTACAGAAACCTCCGAAATGCATATGAAGGCGTCACAGAGGGCGCACATCGACGATCCTATTGGCTGTCACGGGTGTCCGTCATAGTAGGAGTCCCCGCCCCCAGGCTGATTAACCAGAGGTACAATTGTAGTTGCCTCCACGCTGAGGTTCAGAACTCAGTGAGCATCTGTGTTGGCAGAATTCGCCCTGCTGCGTGGAACAAAACACAACTTTACATCAAGTTTCTACGAACTTGTCCAGGTCGCTTTATGAACCCATCATGACGTTCAGGAGGCTGAAGAAAGTGAACTCCAGTGGACCAGAGAGTGGACCAGCAAATCAAGACAACGACATTTATTTCCCTTCGTCCAAGTCGGACAGCTGCAGGACTATGGACCTAAACACAAACTCCTCGGAGATTTACAACTATAAAACTTTGGCTTATTCTGGTGGGACACTGCCACGGAACTTCAAGAAGGTAGGAAGATTTATCAGAGGGTAAATAAATGTGTGTGTGTGTTTGTGGGACAGAAGAGACAACAGCAGTGTGGTTTATTTGTCAAATATTCTGTAGTCATTAGTGTAGGCTGAAATTAACTACAAGAAATGACTGAGTTTAGTGACGTTTTAGGCTTTACCATAGATACACCTAAATATTTAAAAAAAAAAAAAAAAAAAATCAACGATTTGGTTCTCATTCTTGATTTTCGTTGTAAATGCAGGGGTGTCAAACATATGGTCCGCGGGCCAACCTCGGCCCACTAAAAGGGTCTAAGCCTGTGTTGAATCAGTACAAAAATGACTGAATATGTTTACAGTCAGTGGTTTTACAATATTGTAGTTCAGTGGCCACATACATCACACTATAATCTCAAATAGGCCAAACTAGTGAAATACTATCGTAATAACATAAATAATAACAACTATAACATTTTCACTTTGTTTTTGTGTAAAAAGAATATTCATAAAAGGTTTACATTTTCAACTATTATTTCATGAAAAATATGAATAAGTTGAACAAATATGAACAACCAGAAATGCCTTAAAAGAAGTAAATGCACTTTTAATTCAATGGCTGTTACTAAGTATTTTGTGTCTTCATACATCCACTGTGATCTGTAAGTTGCAATATGCATGTGTAAATGATGAACTGTGGCTTAATATTGTTGAAACTGCACTTAATTTTCTTAAGACATTTAGGTTCTTCTTGGTTGTTTATGTTATTCACATTTTTTGTTTTCCAACTGGCTCTGAGCAGGGGATCAATAAAGTATATATAATAAAATATAATTCAATTTTTTTAAAAGATAGTTTCTAGATTTGTAAACTTTTTTCTTTTCTTTTTTTTTTACTTTATTTTGCAGTTTTTATCAACAAACATGTAACATACAGACATAGACATGTTAAAAAAAAAAAAAAAGGAAAAAAAGAAAAAAGTAAAGTATCCCCCCACCTCCAAAGCTCAAAAACAAAATGAAACAAACAGAAAAAATACAGGAGCAAGTGCAAAAATGGTCAAACATGCTTATCGTAAACATTTCCATAATGCAATTTTACCTTTTGTACTGTAAAACACTGAGGAAAATTTGGAGTTGACATTATTTATAGGTTTTTAGGTCATTATTTTACTGACCCACAGGAGATTATCTTGATTATCTTGTACAGTATGTGACCACTGAACTGAAATGGGTTTGATGCCTCTGTTCTACAACATATAGACATCAAGATTCAGACATTTCTCTTCCTTTTTTGTCTTCCTCATGTGTAAACACTGGGATGCAGGCTGCTGAAATGTGCGTTTTATCAGTCTGTGATCTGAAAATGTTTGCAGCCTCTCCTTGAGGGTAATCACTGAGGTCAGACAGTAGCCCATCCACAGTCACTGTGGACCACCCAGCCTCGGAGTCTGACACTTAATGTGCCAGATCCAACAGGATACATGGGAATGACACAAACTTTGACCTCTGTTGCTGAAAAAATGTCACATTCCCAGTTAGTTCATTGTGTCTTATTAATTAGAGGCTCCATCTGACTTTATTATGAGACAAAAGTGGATAGATCGGCTAGAAAACCTCTGCGTAGAAGTAACACTGTACTGCAACGACAAACAAGAGTTCCCCCAAAGCTGAAGTGAGCAGAAGCTGAGTGAGGGGCTACAACAGTGCATTGTGTGCACACAGGGACTGGAGATCCTGCCTGAGCCACCCCTGTTGGTCTCTGTGGGTATTTGGGAATAAATGCGCTCATTGAGAAGGGCGCGGGACAATTCTGTAAGTGTTGGGACATAAAGAAAGCAACATTTTACTACCAGAGAGACTGTGGCACAAAGCAGCCTTTCATAGAGGCAGCATTTGAAAATGATTGAGTATGAACAGAGTTGGATTGATTGTAAGTGATTTAGTGGAGTTCTGTGGACCGATACCTCCCTTATTTACACAGGTAGGGCAGGGTCCTGACCTGCTGTTGACTCGGGTTTTAGCTCATTACAGTTATTATTGTAGAAAGAGGACCAGTGTTTAGCAGCAAAGAGCCTGTGTGTTTCTATAATTTGTTGGAATTTGTTCAGACTGCTGGAAATGATAAAAAAAACAAAACAAAAACCCAGATAAGTCAAATGTCTATGATTCTGAGGGTCGATTTGGACTATCATCAAGGCGAAACTTGGATGACGTGAGCTTTTTGTTCTCATGTTGTTCGAGGTAAACAAAGCAGCCAGTCACGCAGTTCTGGTTTCAGCATTTGTGTTTCCACGCTGACGTTTTGGCTCAGTGGCTTAAAAACACTAAACAAACTGCAAGTAGCACATGGGTAGCTTTAAGACCTGATGGACCAGTCACTGCGTAAATGTACGGTAGGTGTGTCTAGGAAATGTGGGGGGAAACCCTGGTGAGTAATGCGGATCCCACATTAACCTTACGCAGGTGCCTGCCACGCTTCATGTGTTATTTCGGTTTCTTCTAACAGGGCGGTGGGCTGCAGAAGTGGAAACCCCTCACTCAGACACCAGAACCGCAAAGGTACACTCACTAATCTTTACCTTTTTTTTTTTTTAATTCTACAGTAAAATCCCCCTCCTTGAATCTGAACCGCTTCATCTTGAGTGAAAGGCTGTCATTGAAACGCTCCTCTGATGGCACCCATTGTTTGTATGAAATTCTCCAAGGCTGTCATGAATTTTCATGACTTTTACCCATTCTGCATACAAAACGATGTGTTAATGTCCCTTAGTGCAACAGAAGCGCGTACTGTATGTTTGACTATGACGTCCAGATGCTGCAGGATACAGAGGAAGTCTTGTACAGCCTGCATAAATCTCTTTTTCTACAATTTAGATAAAGGCACACTTTAAAGAGAGGATTGCAATTGGCCATAAACATCTCCTGTCATCCTGCTCTGGCATTTTCCATTTTTCATACAAATATGGCTGCATTTTAAATCACTCTGTGCCTTTTTTTTTTTTTTTTTAATTCTTTATTTTGGAAAAGCAGTTATATTACACTCATGAAATGTCACAAGAATCAATTAGCTGTTAGTAGAACCACAATCACATACTGTGTACTTTGTTGAATTTAAAAAAGAAAAAAAAAATGATATATGTGTGTTAAAAAAGGAAATAAACAAATGTAAATAATCAAAACATGCTTTGTGATCTCTTTACAGCTAAACTTTTCCCGTTATTTTTCTCTAGGAATTCTATCTACTTATATTTTACATTTTGAAAAGTAGTTTTTCTTTTCTTTTCTTTTCTTTTCTTTTTTTTTTTCCTAAGTATTTTTTTTTTTAAGATCCATCATACAAATTACAATGAAGTACACATACAGTATGCTCATTTATGTGTATAGATCAGTGTATACTTATTAAATACTGACAATATAATTTCGATCTAATGAATCATTATCAAATACTTAAATAGAAAGGGTTGTTTTCTTTTCCCTTCTCCCTTCCCAAGAACAACAAAACAAATCAAACAAAAACAAAAAACGCTCGGTACCTTTTTCTTTTAACATTCTCACGAATACCACAAAAGCTCTTGATAAAATGTTCACTTGAGCTTCATTAGAACTATGGTACTTTCAGGTTTTAGGTTTCAAGGTGATTTAATACATGAATAGCCCTGAAGAGTCCCTAAAAGAACTTCCTCTTTAATATTAAAATAAGACAAAGATATTTTTAGAGGTTTGCAGGGCTGAAACGCTTCTGTTTTTTGTTGTTTTTCCAGGAAGGTGGTGGTCTTAGAGAAAAAAGAAGAGGAGTCATTCGGTTTCGAGATCCAGGTAAGAGGATTAACAGGCACATTTTGGGATTTTTAGACCTCCAAAGTGGCATTTAATAGGATTTCTTAGATCAGGCCACATCTCTGCTGTAAATTTGACTGACTTAAGCATATACGCCTTATCCTGTAAATCTCTTAATCCCAGCGTTTGTCTGTGCTGGCAGGTTGAAGGGTCACGCATCAGGCAACTACTGATGTTGATGTTAGTCTCATGACTCGATGGTTTTCTCCCCATGTCTTTTTATTTTAAGCCGTGCGGTTTACTCACACGCTTCCCTTGTAATACCTGCTTTACTCTCACCCTCTCAGCAGGCAGACACTTCGTACATTTGACCTCAATATCTCTCGGATCTCTGCTCATGTCTCCCTGAGGCGCTGCTTCACAATGTGGCCTCTGTTATGCAGCTCATGGTCAATGCCATAGTTTAAATAGTTTCAAAATGCCTAAACATTAATTTCACCATTTTAATTACTTGCTTTTTGATTAAAATGCTTTGTGGTGAATCACATGGATATACTCATTCCTTTGGTTAATAAAAGTAGAGCATTGCATTGAACGATATTATTCTATTTATGGTTTCGACGGAGGGTCCCGCCCTTCCTGTTGGCCTGTGGCTACAAGGAAGTGAGATCATCATGGCCAGTGTGATGGTCAGGAGAGAAAAATGGGGAAGGAGTCTTGTTTCCTCACTCAGTGCCTGGTATGGAGAGATGTATAAAGTACTGGAGTAGAGGAGTGGAGTCGAAGTACAAGTGCTGCATCAAAAAACTGACTTGAGTAAAAGTTGAAGTGTTCTTTAAACATCATACGTAAGTGAAAGTACTAAGGTATTCAAATGTTTTTTGATCTTAATTATTGCAAGTAGAAGTATGTATAAAAAATTTTTTTAAAAAATTACCACTCAAGTAGTAAAAGCAAAATTTAAAGTACTGGGGGCGACACGGTGGTGCAGTGGTTGGCACTCGTGCCTCACAGCAAGAAGGAGTTCGATTCCTGCACCAGTCACTGGTGGGACCTTTCTGTGTGGAGTTTGCATGTTCTCCCCGTGTCTGC
>JAQQZY010013788.1:0-12404 GCA_030068375.1 Ostorhinchus rueppellii | reverse complement strand
TATATAAATAATTTTTTATTTTTTTATTTATTTGGCTGTTAAGGAGGACATATAAAGGCTCCAGTTTCAAATAACTGGAATTTTCTGTCAATAGTTTAATGGTTCAGGCTTTACAGGGTTAAACTAACTTCTGCTCTCCAGTGTACTTGGATACAGACTCAAGTACGCTGTGTGAAAATGCCCTAAGCTATTTGTTCAGCTATTACTATATTATAAGAGAAAATGATTCTCCATGTAGCAACTTTCTCTTACATTTCTCTTAGCTTTTCATTCAGTGAAAAAATGTGCTGCATGTAGAATCTCATGTGATTGTAAATTGGATGGGCATGGCTGATTAGCATATGTGATGCCCACTGAACACCATAAAAGAGCAGGTGTTGGGCTATGTGCCAAGAGCTGACTTTGGGTTTGCAATTTCAGAGATATCTCCAAAAAAGGGCAGTGAAATCAAAATACTTTCAAATCAAATGAAACAAAGGAAACGTGATCTTTCAGAGTGTCAGTACCAGTGTTACAGGAACAGAAAAAACAGCAGTGGGAACGCATATGTGATGGTGTGTCAGCGGAGGGACAACCAGATGGAAGATGGAGGGCCTTAAGTTTTTTTTTTTTGTTTTACAAGAAAAGCTGAAAGCACGTCTCGGATCCCCCATTTATTATTTATTTATGGGCTAACATGACAAAAACAGATTTAAAGGTAACGCTTTGAAGTGAAAAATATTTATTTCTACTGTATCCTAAAGACATCCTGTTGTTTAATTATTTATTTTTGCTTTCATGATTTCTGATACAAAGGTGTCAAGTCAGACATCATTGAAATTAATAATAAAAATTCCTCTAAAACACAAAATAATCTAAATTAGATTGTATTATGTGTTTCTGTATTCCTAAAATTGAAAACATGTCTTTCCGTGCATTGAGTTAATATTTCCTGCGCTGTGGTCATTTTATCTTATCTTGGTAAGAGTTTAATCGGCTTGTTGTAAAAACGTAATCTTACCTGGAATAAGAGCAAAAGTAAGAAAACATCCTAAAACATCTTAACAAAATAAGAGAATATGCACTGTATAAAGTAAAATATTGAATCGACTTAAAAAATGTTCTTCAATAGGTCGCACATAAAATTAGTTGAGTGAACTTAATTAAATTACATTACATTTAATGTAATTTAATTTGGTTCACTTAACACTTTTTTTGTTTAACTGAAGAAATTTTTTTTAGGTTGATTCACTGTTTTACTTTTTACAGTGTATAGGAAAGAACAAAAATAAGCTAAAATGTGTTTATATGTGTTTTTTTTTTGTATGATGCTCATTATGGTTTAAATGCAAGGGGGATCTACTGATAGGCAGCCTTTTGTCAGAATGCAGTGAATATTATTTGAATGTCGCTGTTTTATAGGAACTTCCTCTAATTAAAAAATCTTTTTGTATATATTCTTAAATGGTACGTGGACTAATCATCTCAGTACTATTAAACCCCTGTAGCCTGGGGGATTGTGAGGGGCCACAGCAGCTCTGTACAGTGAGCAAACAAGCAGAGTGAAGTCCTGCTGGTAGTGATATCATTATGTGTGCCCGGTCTGGACAAGGGGACCAGAGCGAGGTCAGGGGGTATAGGGTGTAATCTCTTGTTTGAAAAGGTTTCTGTGTGTCAGTATGTGTGTGTGTATGTCTGTCTTTGTTTTGTGTGTCTTTGTCTTCATGTGAGTGTGTTTGTGTATCTATATTTCCGTGTGTGTGTGTGTGTGTGTGTGTGGAGGATTAGCGTGCCTCTCCAGTCCTCTGGCTGTAATCAGACGGGACACTGGCTCCATGACGGCCCACTGCCCCCTCCACCACCCACTGGGGGAGCGCCTCTATCCCTTTCACCCTGTCATGTGTGTTTGGCTGCCAGTCTTGGGACTTTCGCAGTATGGAAGGAGTTAAAACAATTATTTTCACTCACATCACACACAGTCCTTATTAAAAATTTTACTTTTGCTGGAGACTGGAAATCAAAGAATGACACGAAAATCAACAAGACAACCATCTGTAGTCAGACCCAAACCTTGACGTTCACAAGGGAAAAAAATGACACCGTGCGATTACATTTTCAGTTGAATTGTACAAATAAATTTTTTTTTTTTTTAAAACCAAAACAATTCCTGTTTTTTGTAGTGACTAAAAGTGAGAGGGACAGATAAAGCAGTTCCATCAGGCAGTGACAGTTTCAGGGGTCGTCAGATAAACGGCCATCACTGATCAGGTTAGTCTGAGCCCTCTGACCCCCGACTGGCCCGTCTGCTGTTGGTTTGACCTTTAACCTCTCCCTTTGTCTTTTAGACGCAATATGCAGGACAACCCAAGCGCTCCCACCCACACACACACACACACACACACACACACACTATCCTACTTGGCCTCTTATCCTTGACAGCCTCTATGCTCATATTAAGATCTACTTCAGTGATTTCAGAGCTGTTTCAGCCATAAACTCTCATTTAGGGGGAAATTAGCTTCGGTCTGAGTCTTGTTACTATACTGTCCTTAACAGCATTAGACCATTCTTGTGGCTTTTAAATAACAGCCAGGATGGATAGTACCATTCCAATAAACCTCTGCAATCCTACTTTCTTACATTGTAAGTAATGGCCAAGCATTCATTGTTTTACTTTTTTAATGTCATTGTGCTTTCTTCTCAGTGCTGTATAGTGCTTATTGATTTAAATACTTACTGCCTGCAAGAATATTAACATATACTTAAAGCATTATTGTGTTCCTTGCATCCATCAGCTGCTTTTACAGTGCTGCACTCTCAACAATCCTGGTTATGGCTTCTGCTATGCAAAATAAATAAATAAATATCCAAAACAAAACATGTACTCCCCTTAAAACTAAGGGTAGAGGTTAAGGGACAGTCTAATTGCGCAGGTAAAAGTTTGTTTGCAGTTTCATGTACCTAAAATGGGAAGATGCTTCCTTGACTCTCCAGCTCTACATCTGCATCTAGTCCTTTACACAGGAGGGACTAAGCACCATCAGAGAGACAGAGCACCAGCAGACCCATAGAGGGGGACCTTAATCAACTTTACCAATTACACTCCATCTCAGACCACTTATTCTACACAAAATGGCATCACTAATGCTGGATGTCACACAAATGCCTCTCAGTGTCCTGCAAGAGACTCCAAATACACATTTATACATTCAAACCAATACTACATGCAGTAATTAAATAAGCTTTATAGGTCTTTGATGTCTTTTAAAAAAGCTTATTTTGCAAGAGGGAACATGTATAGTGAATAGTTGAGGAGCAACATACAATAGAACAGGAACCCTCCTCCAAACTCGGTCCCACTCCAGTTTATTAACTATAGAATAAATTTACGTCTGCAGGCAAAAAGAGTCATATGTTAAAATTATCAGTCTGTCTCTTTCATAAAGAAGCAGGTTTGCAACAGATTTAAAAAGCATATATTTCATTTTCTTTTCTTTGCGTACGTTAGAAACTACACTGACGGGTGAATTTGGAAACAATGAAAAAGGGAGAAAATGTGAAGTGTGTGTGTGTGTGTGTGTGTGTTTGGGTGTTGTCGGGCCGATAATGATAAGCACCACTTAGGCTCTTTGATCACAAAGATTCATCAATCTGCCGTCTAACCAGTGCATCTGAGAAAGTCCTTTCCTGATGGATGATGGTCCTTTACATACACACACACACACACACACACACACACACACACACACAAACACCAGCTCACTGTGTTTAATATTACTTTACCGCTTTAGCCAGAGCTTTACTCTCCCCGCCACGCAGAGGTCAGCGCAGAGCCCTGTTACTGTACATGCAAGCATGAAGAAATGTCATCCATCTTCAGAGCTGGAGGCCCCAAAGACCTCTTTCTCTCCTTCTCTGTTTCCCTCCTCTTTTCTCTCTCCCCCTCCTTTTCCTGGCTGGGGATTGTCTGGAGACAAAGGGTTAAGGAGGAACAGACCCTCTGAAGAGCTGCCTGCTTAACCTCTGCCCTCATGGTGTAGGAGAAAGAGAGAGAGAGAGAAAGGAAGAAAGAGAGTGAAGAAGGAAAAGAGAGGTGTGGTAACCCTGCAGATTCTTATTGAGGGAAATAAAGTTAGAGACAGAAGTGTAAAGATTTTATAGCCTTTGTTAATACAGTTCAGAGAGTTCCTTCTGTTGGTTTCTTTTTAGATTTTAGTGTTTTGTGTTTGTAAAACACTAAAAACAAATGGATTTGAGCAGGTGAAAGGTGTAAGAGGTTAACTTTGACATAGAAACATGAGAGGAAGGTGGGAGGGTGAATGTGTGAGAGCATGGGAGTTGAAGAGTAAAGTAGGTGGATGAAAGGGGGGGGGGGCACCAGCACACCACCGCTGCTGCCGCTCCACGGACCCCTCCTCTCTCTCCTGGCAGCAGGTTGTCAGTGAGGGGGTCCAGCTGGTGGAGACTGAAGATGCCAAACAACCTGTCAGAGATAAGGAGAGGCGGACAAGGTATGCACAGGACCCCAACACCCACAGCATTCGGAGGGGTTCACTGAGTGGAAGAGCTGGGCAGCACGCACTCAGCTCTGTACCTGATAAGACAGCACAGCGCACACTTTCAAGACTTTAAACAATACTTTATACAAAAAGTGAAATCTAATTCCAGTGAAACATTAGCTAGCTTTTTTCTTTTTTTTTTCTTTTTGCTTGACATGCAGTTTTATGGATGTCCCTTTTTAATAAGATGACACGAACATTTTAGTACTCATTTTGAGTAAGTTGATGCTTGAAACTATAATTACCAGAAATACATGGCTGTCTGAGCGGTTTGACACATGGATGGATGGATTTCAAGTATGTTATCCGTATTAATTCTTTACATTAAAGGAGACAATGAACAAATTACATCAACACAACAATCATACATTTCTATCTAGAGACAAAGTATAGAATTGAACAAAGCATTTTTCATTTAATCTTATCCATTTCCAGAAGTTTTTGTTTTTTTTACATTTATTTTTAGTCTGAGTTCACTCTTGTAGGTCCATTGTCGTCTTCTGTTTGCAAATAATTTTGCTAATTTAAGTAATTTTCCCTCCTTTGTCCACATCAGCACTACATCCCCCAGTGTCTGGTGCTAAATGTGATTGCTGCACAGTTTTGGAAAACACATGTAAGAGAAGAAGCAGGCTACTGCAGTTATCAGCTCCTTCATATTGATACATGCATTTAAACTGCACTGCACTTAAACGAGTTTCCACACGTACTTTAAATAACCCCCTGGGAATGTTAATTGTTGGTCTCTGCTGTGTTTTTTGTCCATTCACAAAGAAGACCGCTACAATCAATTGACTTAGGCAAAATTCTCTGAAATTTATTCCATTTCTGTATAGAAATCTGTCCATAAAACCGAAAGTTTTGTTTGTTTATCACAACTATTTATCACCACTTGGAAATGGAGGGTGAAACCAGAAACAAACCTTCAAAGAGAAACAAATATCTCTGAACAATACTGTTTTGTTTCACAAGTTAGCAACAAACTAATCTTTACAAATCTAGAGTAATAAATATTATTAGCAGGAACAATGCTATAAAACACAAACATTTTCCCAGAAGTTAGCTCTGTACATCTGACCATCTCACACACACAAACCCACAGGAACATACACATAACCCCACACAAATAAATCAAATACATATTGGAAATACAAGGATTGCTCTCTACATACTGTAATGACTGACTGTAAGAGCACCTTTATGTTACTGCATAGAAAACAACTGTTTCATAATACAAAAATAAACTAAAACCTCAGCTACAAGAAGGAAAATAATGCTACTAAAATCTGCAGGGAAATGGATTTAACCCAATTCATGGAGTAATGATGTCTGGATATGATATGGACAAAAAATCTGATAAGAATATTTTAATGAATTGGAGCATCAACATTCTCAGGACTATGTTTGCTGAGCAATCCTTCCATGTCAAGGATCATAACTCTACTGAATAATTCATAAAAAGCAGGAATGGACCAACACAGGCAGACATAATATGTGCTGAACGTCTAGCTCTGACTGGCCAGCAGAGGATAAAAGAGAGGAGCTGGCTGATTGGTTACCTCTGAATGAACGAAGGGTACGATTGGTCAGCTGGGGGTGACTGAGAGGACAGTGGTGACAGCTGTGTGATGCTGAGTTGTGCATTTACCCAGAATGCAGTGGAAACAGCGTTTACAGGTCTTTCAGCCTGTAGCATGGTCTAAAGTGTTTATCTCCATGTGCAGCGCCTGCAGCTACTACTGCCTGTCTCATTGGAAATTAACTCATAGTGTTCTTGAGCTGAGCTGACATGGGCTATACATACAAACACACACACATGCACACACAAACAAATGCCTTTTTTTCCATCACTGAGACTGAGCATGGAGCTGTGCTTTGCTCCACTAAAGAGAGGAAATGTCTCCCTCAAGCTCTGCTGTGAGAGCTGAGATCATTTTAATGTGACAGTGGGTCACAATCTACATCGCTCACAATGCAGAGACTGGGAGTCATTGAGAGGAAAACAGCCAAGTACTGTTCATGGTCTGGTCTTAACAGGGCTCACAGTGCAAACATTTGGATGACACCAGTCTTTGGGGTATGAAGAGACATTAAAGTACAATTTTATGTTTATTGTGCTGCTCTCTCTCTTTTTTCTTTTTTAACGCGGAAGCTTCATGAAGTTTGGATTAACCTTAAATGATCCACTGCTTCGTCCAGCACATCTGAGAAACACGAGTAACAGAGGAAATCTGTTCACACAGCACAAGATTACACTTTTCACAATTATATTACAAAGGTAATGTCATAATTATCTTGTATATGGTGCAGCATCTGTCAGAAATCTCTGTCCACTGATCAGTCTTTGTACGTCCTCTGGTGTAGTTAGGAGGCTGCACTCCACTCAGGAACCCCACACCGGATGTGTGTGTGAGTTTCCAATGTGTGGTAGAGAGGGGGGGACAGGTTGGGGGTGTAGCGGGGGTACTCTCTGAGGGGGGGGCTGAGCTGCCTGCTGTGAATGTTTTGGGAGCTCTGAGCTGCAGGTCCAGAGCTCTGGCCCTGGTATGGGTCATGAGTGATGTGCTCCCCCAGATGTGGAGAGCTTTGGTGGGCTATGGCGCTGAGTCGAGAGCCCTGAGGGCTGGAGCTGTAGGGGGGGTGGGGAGTGTAAGGTGGGTAAGGGTCCATGGGCGTCATGGCAGAGGGGAGTGTACAGGTGTATGACCAGGATGCACAGTTGAGTTCATCCAGCCTGGACTCCGAGCCAGCGAACATGCATGCCTGACGCTGTCCCATGTCTGAGCTGTAGGGGGAGTCAGTGAGACCCAAGACGGCATTATTTGGTAACCCTGGAGGAGGAGGAGGAGGAGGAGGGTAGGAGGAGGGGTGACAGTAAGACTCGCCCTCGCTTGGAGAGTTCCCAGTGAAGGCTTTTTTGTACGGGTGCTGGCGGTTTCCTGGAGAACAGTTTTCCTCCACTGCAGGAGAAACAGAGAGAAAATATACTGTTGATTTTCCATTCAGTGTTCATTAAAACAAGGAGCAAGGAGAATTCCAGCTCTGGATTTCCAACTTCTTTCTTTACACAGTTCAAATGGCTGAGGTGGGAACAAAATGTACATGTAAAATACTTCTTAGAATACAAATAACATGAACTGCAACACAGACATGAGGACAATAGAAGCAGTTTAACCATAAATTCACAAAAGAATGAAAAATACATAAGAATATTTTAGCAAATTAGCCATGCAGCTGTGTCTGAGTTTCAAGAAATATTTCACAAAATAAATAAAATGTTCTCTGAGGATTGGGTTCAATTGGGTAAACATTTTTTTTTTCCTGTTTTGCTGTTAATTAAAAATGGTTACATTTAATCTATAAATGTAAAACCTCTGTGGAGTGTCTAATTTGCATGTTTTATATAATTACTCTACATTACCTTCATGGAACATCCCGGGAAACATTATGTCTCTATGACCAAAAGGACTTAAAATAATTCCAAAATTATTTATTTGACTGAAGATGAACCATGAAAAAAACTAATTTATCTTTTAAATTACCAGCACTTATCAAGTTACATGAAACTAATACCAGCCACAAAACAATTCAAATTCAAATGTTTTTTTGTTTTTGGGTTGGGGGTTTTTTTTTTTCATAATTTTACAAAAATATACTGAAATTCTTATTTGTCTGTTCTTAACAGTTCACCTTTGAACAGCATTAGCATTTTTTAAAAGCATGTCTGAATACATAAAAAGCCCTGGTTCTGTTTTTAACTGAAACTACTTACAAAAAGAATTCCCCCCTTTGCCATGTTGCCACTGCCAATTTGTTCTTAAGGGGTTGCCTAATTGGATAAAGGCTAGATGAATGAAATAAAAATGAAAAAGAAACTCCAATGAATAACTTGTGTAAAAATTAACACAATTCACCATGAACAACTCAAACAGTTACAGCCCAGAGAAAGGGTCACAGTTTCAGTTATCCAAGCAAAACCTGAAAAAGTGAGAAAGAAACTTCACAGTTTCAGTCACTGCAGGATGAAGGCAGAATCAGGGAGGTGTAGCTACAAAATGTTAAGTGGAAAAAAATATTTTGCTCCTTATACAGTGGAATATAGATCTGAATTCTTTTCATTTTAGGCCTAAGACAGATATATTTCCTTATAAATTTGCCAGTACAGTGAAGCAGAGTTTACAGTTACCTTTCCTCTTGGTGCAGTGGTACAGCTGTGGGTGCTGACTGTGCTGCAGGTGAGGGTGGGAAAGGGTGTAGTGGGTGGGTGGAGCGCTCAGCATCTCCTGTGGACTGCTGCTGTTCAGACCGTTCTCACAGCTGTAAGGGGATCTGACCCCCTCCGGTGAGCCCCGCAGCCCACGGCCCTCCACACTGAAGGGACTCCCGGCTGAGCATGATCTTTGACGGACAGTGCTGCGAGGGACCACAGGGTAGTCTTTACTGATGGAGATCACGACAGGAAACAGAGACGGAGAAGGGGGTTTAACAACTACAGCAACAGCAACCTTTGAAACTGATCTTGTTATGGCCTTGAGCGTATTTAGGGCTGGAGACCGAACTTCTGCACCTTTTTGGCGCCAAATAAATTACTGTTTTGAAGCATCAAGATTTCCATACCTTAAGAGTAAATCTCACACATGTAGCATGTACAGAATGCTACTAAAAATGAGTATATACTGAAAGAGACATCAAGTCATGGCAAACAATTATTAATTATTAGTTATAAAACTGCTTTCACTATATAAAAATGCCAAACTAAAAATGTGTGCTGTAATTGTTTTTGAATTTTCTTTACATTGTATTTAATATTTGTAGCAAAAAATCTACATCCACTGATGCCCATGAAGCTGGATTAAAATGTTTTTACCTCTTCTCATGAAATGATTGTGACGATGTGATTTATTCTTGGTATGTATGATGTAAATTGGTCTTCGTATGTAATCATTGCAACCGGTCAAAGGTGCTTATTGATATAAATAAATAGGAATTAATGGGAAATGTGTCCGAAAAACCAAATTAATCCAACTTTATGGGGACAGTGTATATATAATGTTTTAGAACTAGAAGTAAACGCAAGATTTCAAATACAAATTGAAAATCATCACAGAGCAATTTGAATGTAAAGGTGTTTTTAAGGGTTCTTGTTGTAATTCATATATTTTATTCTCAGAAAAATATAGGAGGATATTTTGGCAAATTTGTCAATTAAAATTTTTTTTTAACAGACTGTTTTAAGAGCTGAAACATAAAAATCTATGCCATAAGGTGTAATTAGCAGATTTTTTTTTTTTAATTATTATTTAGTATCAACTAAAAACTAAAAACAAGCCACAGAGCAATTTGAATTTCATCAGAATCAGCATTTAACATTGTCAAATGATACCAAACCCCTCGATATATTACACAAAAAAGCATTTCCTGACTCTGTAGGTATTCCCGTTCTGCGGGGTTGTATTGTTTATCTGCGTGTTTTCTTTTTCCTCTTCCCTTCTCTTTCAAGTCGACTTAGCCTTTCTCGGTCCTTTCAGCTCTGATCTCTCTCTGTACACACTGCCCTCTTGGTGAACTCTGTGGTATGTAGGGGACAGCAGGCCACATCTCTCTGACTCTCGCTGAGATAGTGACACACACTCGCACAGCGCGCACACACACACACACAGAGTTTGTGCCGTTGTGAGATAATTCTCCACTCTAAAAATAAACATCCATCCATGTGTCACTTCAGATAGCCTCTCCTCTCCTCTCCTCTCCTCTCCTCTCCTCTCCTCTCCTCTCCTCTCCTCTCCTCTCCTCTCCTCTCCTCTCCCTCTTTTCTGTCTCATTTATTAACAGCCTCTCCTATTGGCTTCCTAAAACCTCCAAACCTCTGCCTGACATGGTGCTTGAATGGAGATTAGACCCGCACTCATACACCGACACCATGTAGGGTCATCAGCTGATTAGTAGTGACAGCCTAAAAAAAGCATCAAAGTGATATCATTTATCTATCGAAGTATCACAGGCAATGGCTGTGCTCATTCAGTAAACAAGGTTTCAGACAGATCAACCTTCAGGTGACAATGGCTCAGATCTCTTTATGTCACGTGGCACTGCTCTCACACACACACACACTCATGTCTCAGACCATATGCACCCCATCATAACAACCCTCGCTTCAGGCAGGAAAGGACGAGAGAGAGGAATACAGTCTATGAATGCTCACACAAACCACAAATATATTCACTCATGAACAAAGCTGCACTCACCCCTGTAGCTTGGCCATGCGATGCAGCTCATTGTCGTCGCTGCCTCTGAAGCCCTTAGCGAAAGGATTATTCTCAATCTTCAGCTGCGTAATCTAAGGATAAAACATACAAAATCTTTTAACACTAACACGTGCATAATACTATAGTTTCATGCACATAAAATCACATAAAAAAGCATTCCGTTTGTAGCAGCCGTCCACATGGACTCAGTAGTTTACTATTAGTCAGAGGCACCGTTAGGGCCTGCAGATGTTAAAAGCAGATCCGCGCTGAGGCTCTCGGTGAACCAACATTCCTCAGCCGCTGACGTTTCTGACAGAGTGGACAGTGTTCTCGCCAGCTGACACAGAATAAACTGTTTACCTAAACAGTCGCCAGGTTTAAGGGTTTCAGGCCAAAGCTTTTAGTGCTCCAAATCTAGAAGCTTTGATGTTAAGTCTTCAAACTTTTCTCAGTGATGTCATGGAGGGAAACCTTTGTGTTGTGAAGGATTTCATTTGGCTGCAGACTACGTTCATCGAACAACGGGCAAGTGGACTGGACATCTGACACAGTTAAGATCTAAACAAACTTTGAAGTGCAGATAAACCCAATGCCTCAATAATTAGAATTTAAACAGAGAAAATATTCAATAATGAGGGTGTCTGTTGATCATGGCTGTAAAGTTTTGGGAATTTTCACTGAAAAAAAATATTTAACTCAACACACAATAAATAACTCAGAAAATTTAAACTGTTTGATCCTAATATCTAAATGCTCAGTATCTGAACCGGAATGTCTACTGCTTGTCCTACTTAGTAGTAATGATAATAATAATAATAATAATAATAATAATAATAGATTTAACTTGTCTGAAAAATCTAAACATACAAAGAACTGATCATTTTAGATTAGAATTTCTATCAGTCAATATTTAATTATTAATGCTCTGTGATGGTTTTATGTCTTTGTCTATTATTATGCAATAAATAAATGCACAGGTGTATTCACAAGACATGCCATTTGTCATGCTGAGCCCTTTCTTTAATAAACTAATTTTGCAAACAAGATATTCTGTATTAAGATGAAGAAATGCAAGACTTGTGGATCTTAAGTTAAAGTTTAAAATGATTCTGTTTATGTAATTTATGATTTGTTATGAAATGTCCTCAGATTAATGTGGCTTAAAGCTTTAGCAATCTGTCTTTCTAAACGTCAAGGAAACTGAATCAGCCAAGATCAAGGCAAAGAAACAGTTCATTACTGAACGAGACTCTCACACTCTCACATGTCCTCAGTCACACACATGCTCACATGTGCTCTCACACACACGCACACACACACACACACACACACACACACACACACACACACACACGCACACACACACCATGATAATTCATTTTTTGATGTGTTTACAAATAGAGAGTATGGACACATAAACAAAGAAGATGCAAATTGGCTTTCTGGATACAAAATATAAGCAGTTATACAAACAAAGAAAGAAAGTGTGTCTGTCTGTGCACATGTATGATATGTGTGTGTGTGTGAGAGAGAGCGAGAGAGACAGAATGTGTGTGTGTGTGTGTGTGTGTGTGTGTGTGTGTGTGTGTGTGTGTGTGTGTGTGTGTGTGTGTGTGTG
>JAQQZY010013739.1:0-12410 GCA_030068375.1 Ostorhinchus rueppellii | reverse complement strand
GTCCAGGGTGTACCCCGCCTTCGCCCTTCAGTAGCTGGGATAGGCTCCATGTGACCCCCGTGACCCTAGTGAGGATACAGCGGGTATAGAAAATGAATGAATGAATTATTATTTTGGTCCTTTTTGTTTGTTGGTGCGGTGTATGTAGTCCTGCACATCAAGTCACAGCTATTAATGTTGAATGTAAGTTGAGGAGGTGATACCAGACAAATCAGAAGAAACATCAGTAAACTAAGACATACAATCATTAAATGTTGTAGAGAGTACAGAGGTGAACCCCCATGGATCAGATATATTTATCCAACACCTCCCATAGATGCTCGATTGTCCTGAGATTGGGAGGTCCTTCCTTAGTCCATTTTTGGTCAGCACTGACCACTGCAGACCAGGAACGCCCAACAAGACCTGCAGTGGAGATGGTCTGACCAGGTCATCATCATTACAATATGGACCTCGTCAAAGTCACTCCGTTCCTAACATTTCTTTTTTTTTTTTGCTTCTTCCAGTGCATCAGCTTCGAAGACGTCATGTTCACTTGCTACCTTATATATCCAATCCAGTGAAAGGTCCCATTGGAATGAAATAATCAATATTATTAACATTTGTGTCATTGGTTAGAATGTTAAGGCTGATTGGTGTGTAACTTAAAGTTTTAAGTTTTCCTCTCCTCCACTGTTGCATTATCGTGGCTACACACTATATATGATGTAACAGCATGTTTACGTAGCGTTGCAGTGACGAGCGCAGGGAGAGTACTATAGTTGCAGTGGAAATGCACCATGTTTGTGCCAAAATAAAGCCAAGTCAAGTAAAATTAATGCAAGTTGAGCTGATACTGTCATGGAAGGAGAAGCATAAAAAGTACTTCTTCAAACAGACCAATCTTTGGAGGAGTGGGATATCATCAAAAATCTGTATTAGAAGATGTGTTTTAATGCATAAAAATTAAAATGAAAGCTCAAATTTGTTCTGAAATCTGAAAAACTGATAACTCATTATTGTTGAGTCAATAAAAGTAAAAGGTGCTACCTCTATGGTGTAGGTCTGGTCGTGCTGGACAGTCTCTCCACTCCGTAGTGTCCTGGCAAAGGTAAACTCCGAGGTGGGTGGGTCTTTATTTGCTTCTTGCGCTCCATCTCGTCCTCCGCCTGAGACCTCTTCTCCTCCCACAGGCTGATCCGAGTCGACTTCTACCCTTCCCTGTGAGTCTCCCTCTGAGTCGTCCGCTGACTTCCTTTTCTTCTTCTTTTTCTGTTTCTTCTGGGAGTCGGCGTGAGCCTTTCTTTGGCGGTACTCAGCCAACTACAGAGCAAGTGGGAAAAAGAGCAACAGGAAGTCAAAGGAGTAAAGCAGAGACATTTAATAAGCTATCTGGTAACTGCTATGCTAATCTGCATCTCCATTTCCTAAAGATACTCTGTTTGACCTAATTCATAACTCAAATCACTTGTCTAGCACAGATTATTACTTCCTGCTTTTATTACTTCTAATAAAAAGGATAAAAACTACCTACTCTGAATCTGCACAGTTTGCTGATACTTAAGCGAAACATTGTGTGCCTCTAAAATGTCTTCTGTGCTCAGAGAAAATCCTCCCTCCTTGTGTCCATATGACCCACCACATGCCTTTTGCTGTGCCAGGAGCTAATCCCAACTAAAGGGATTACATTTTTTAAACTATCTCCACGATCTGCTCAAACAGCTAATAACACACTGTGGGATTCACCAGCATAAAACAAACTGTTTCATGCCCCCTTTATGTATCAAAATCAACAGGTATACGGTGAAATCAGGATTATTGTTTACTTCATATAAAATAAGATGCTTGTGTTGAGCAGTCACATTTCTTGTAACTAAATGCAATACAATAGCATGAGGTTGACAATCCGTGTCTTTCATTCATTTTCTGAACCCACTTCTACCCTCACTGGGGTCCCGGGGGGGGTCGCTGGAGCCTATCAAAGCTACTCATGGGCAAAGGCATCTCTATCTTAATATGCTAAAAGAATTTAACAATGCATCACAATTTTTTTTTTTAGATAAAGCAAAGACATATGCACTATGTTACTACAAAACTTTATAGACGCAGAGTGAGAAAAAAGGTCTTATTTAAAACATTTTATTCCACTAACCCACAAGAAACAAATAAAAGCTCATTTCAATATGTCTAGGGAAGACTTCTACTGTAAGCCAGCTCAATAATGAGTATGCTTCAAGACCTGCTAGAATACTTCTCCTTGTGAACAGACATTAGCATCTCATTTGGATCAGATTGACCAGAGATGCACAATGGTGGAATAACAGAGGTTCAGGCTCCTTGATCTGCCTCTGAGGGTCTGATCAAGCGAAAGCAGACCGTCGGTCATGTTCCAGTCTGCTAACACCACCTGTGGCACCTTTCCTGACAGTGATGTGGAGGTCATTTTGTAATCAGAAGCTACTCAAGTGTAGTCAAAGAATTCTCAGCTCAGACTTATGAGCATGAAATTTTAGGTCAAATATGTATGCTATTCGGCCTCATCCTTGATTTGAGTACACTGGATGTAGGAGTGTTTTTAGCTACAGGATAAACATGCGTGTTTCTAAAATTCCTTGAGTATACACTGCTGACAGCGGAAACAAGATAACAAATGGCAGGAAATATTTGTTCCTGAACTTGGATTTTGCTACTTTTGAACATCATCCCAAAAAAACAAGCAAAAATACATAGAAAAATTATCCAATTGATTTAGGAAAATAACATTAATGGAGGTGGTGTTTCCTTCAAGTCATTTCTCAATCTTTATTTGCACTGTGAAATTTTTTCTACTCAGCTTCAGGTAGCCTAACATTAATATATTTATTCATATTTAGTGAGAGTACTAGCATTGTTACTACAAAGAGCAATGCATTATGGGTTTGTGAGTTTATTTAAGTTTATTGATTTTTTTTATGATCTGTCCACACTATGGCATTTGGATTTGACTTTAATTTGCAGAGTTTTATTTGCTTTCCAGGAGCATAGAAATTAAAGCCTGATGAAACAACTTCACAACTTTGTCTAACAACTTCAGACGATGAACTACCTACAGTCTGATTTGCTGGAAACATCAGATAAAATAATCTTTATCCTTCCCACAGGGGTACTTGGGTTAGTTCTGCCGCAATACAGTGACATTGGTAAAAAAACAAAAAAAAAACAAAAACAAATATAGCACATTACAATACAGTGAGGCAGTGGGACACCTCAAAACAATAATTTAACACATGCAGCAAACACAGCTCCTCCACATGGAATAAACAATATGGTAAAAGAAACTGACCACAACAGGGGGGGGGGGGGTTAAATAAGTGTTAAAAGGAATACATACAATATGTAAAATATTGCAGATTTCTCATGGGATGTGATACTAAGTTATAAAATCATAACAATCATAAAAGCCAGCAAATGCCTGAGGCTGGTGTTTATTCAAAAGAGTTATGGACATGGGGAGAAAAAGTTTAAATCGGTTACATATTCATCAACTAGCTCTGTAACATCGACTTGAAGGTAACAGTTCATACTGCGGATTGTAAAATGTGGAGCACTTCAGCTGGTGAACTAAGATGTGCACCAGCACTAAGCATTCATAAAAATACAAAATCAGAATGTAAATGATGTTTGTAGAGTAAAGAAAAAGTGGACTTATGTTTACTTCATTAAGAAGCATATTACATTCATGTTTCTTCAAGCTAAAAAAAACAAACAAACAAAAAAAAACCCTGCATAATACAGCATGGTCCAAAAGTTTACACAAAACTATAACACGCACACTCTACTTAATTTATCTCTGAATATACCCATTTCCTGGTCATGGGCGATCTGTAAAATGTTTAAACTACAAAAAATTCTGGTAAACTGAGGATCTGAGGCTGTGTTCTCATTGGAGGATTAAAGGATCAGCTTCAAGGCAGACATTTCTGCCTCCCAAACCCAATCAGAGTTGTTTTTTTGTTTTCTTGCCCTTATGCAATTGGATGCTTTTTGCTGGGTTTCTATACAGAAGCTTTTAGGACTCCAGAATAAACATAAACTACTAAATCTTTTCCAAATGTCACAGCTAACAAAGTTTAGTCTTATTCAGTCTGTGGCACGTCCATTTAGCTCACCTCTGTGTTTTACACCAGGACTGTAGTTGAACAGAGTATGATGCAAATTGCCACTTGGCTATTTGATCACATAGGTAATGGACAGACCATAGTAGCAGCTGGTCTCTAGTGGAGGCAATAGCTTGTGGGATTGTCATTGAGATGACCAGGGTTGGACTGTTGCAAGTTACATCACTTCCAATTCCGCTTTACTTTTCAGTAAAAAACACTGAAATAAAAAGAGAAATTTAGTCCAACATTAAAGTCCAAGGGTTATGATGTCAACATAAATGAAAAAGTAGCCCATCACATGTTCTACCAAGAATCAATAAGAAATTGGATTTGCGACATTGGTAGGTTAGAGTCCTGTGGTTGTGATACAGGAGATCAATCTTCCAATAGAAGTGGGTGGTACTTTCACAGGAGGATAACTCAACTAATTACATGAAAGTTCATATGTGAATTCTTATCAGCACTCAATAGTAGCTTTATTAACATTTCCATGTTAAAAGCCATCAAAATATGGCCCATTAATAAGTAAAGACAAAAATTCAAAAATCAAATTATGGTGAAACTGTGAACAAGCTTTGTAGACATAGTCCCAGGGAAGCTACATATAAAATTTGAAACTAGTAATTTTGTCGGAGAAGATGTTTGAAGAAATTGCCAATGACGACAAAGATGCTGGACACAGCACCTGCATAATACCTTATGGCAAATAGGCTGGTGAGCTAAAAACTGGCCTTGCACACAATATTATGAGTGTTTATGTTGTCTTAAACCCCACAGTCTCAAAAAGAATTGAAACAAGTGTAATGAGGTTGATGCACAATTCCAGTTTCATGAATAACAGATCACCCCCACACTGTCTTCTTACAATAATGCACTATCATTTCTTCCTAGAGTAAAAGAAAAATGTGTTTGTTTCTTCAAGTTAAGTGTCATGGTGTTACACCTCAGTCTGTAAAGAAAATCCAGCAGGATACAAACTTGTTGAGCTGCTCTGCTGTTCATTGAAACACATTTTCACTGTAAACAAAAACAACAGGGGACCGTTACAGTCAATTATCAGGGAGTGGACGACACTATCTTCACATGGACAGTTTGTGTGACTGTTGTTCATTACATGCAGGCCATGGGTGACAGACAACAGATAAAGTCCACTGAGCCAGCCTGACAGCAGGGGCTACAGGTGTCACATCACAGGTGTTGTGTGGATTGCCATAATAAGGCTGTTTCCAAGGAGACCAAACTAATGCCTGCTCACCTGTCTAGGAAATGTTATTTCCTAGATAGAAATAAATCATACATCAAAAATAACTTGTAAATGCACTCCACAATCATATTTTCTAAATAAGTGAATTGAGCCATCATAACAGCTAATAGTGGAATACAAAATTGAACTTTATAAATGAAGTAAATTTAACCCATAAAGACCCAAACATCTACTGGTGACCAAAATCATTTACTGATAGAAATGGTTAAATAACTGTTGATCCAGTAATCCTATCAATCCATGTAAGTACTTGGTGTAAAATGCAGTATGTCATCTTCTCTTAGTCATCAGATATGACCCATTTGGACATTCAGAGGCTCTGTAATGAATTTGGAAACATTGTCATCTTCTACAACATTGATTCACCAGTGGAGTTTGATCAGCGGCAGTGGATGGACACATTTGGCCATGTTCAGTTAATGATAGCCTACTTTTTACTGAAAAAGTCACTTTTTCCTCCATTTCCGATATAATAACCCTCAACTTTTAGGTCTATACATGACCATGCCATGAGTATAAAGGCATTTTAATGCTTAAAGAGACTGCCCTGGAGTTTTCTTCCTGTTTGTTAACACTCAACTTTAATTTGAGCTTTTATGAACATCAAACTTGATCTGTGAATTAAATATAGGAAAATACCTGATTTTCACTTAAGAATGCAAAATACTAAGCATAATATTAGAATAATAAATAGTGATATATCACTTAAGAAAAGTAAAAAAAAAAAAAAAAAAGACAAAATTATTTGGGAACTAACACAAAAGTAGCACTGGGTCTTTATGGGTTAAGATCTGTCTGCGAATGATTCACCTTTGTTGTGTGTTCAAACAAATTTCACTCTTTTAGGAGCAAAATCATGACAAAAATGAGCACTTTTCAGTAGATCTTGTTTGGTGTTTCTGTACTAAAGGTCAAAGGCCAGCATGATAAAGCATGAGTGGGTGTTATCATGCCCGATCCCCCACCTACAACACACAGCTCAACCGCTCAAGGGCTCTTGATCTGCCCCGTCCCTCGTCTAAATATACCCAGTGTTATCCTTCAAATAAAAGGGCACACTGAATGAGAGATGCACGAATTCCGGTTTACAGGATGGAAAATACGACCTTGTCAATGAAAAAAGAGGCTCTGAAACAAAACGGCAAGGCTCGGCTTCACTGCTCATTTGATTATGCCCACACATCAACAACAGTTTGTGAAATACAGCCAGCAGAAATAACCCTGAGTTTTGAAGGAGTCTTTTTAGTGAGCTGCTTATCATAGAGCGCCGGCTGAGCATATGGGCGACTGGAGACTGCGGCGTTCCATCACCATCTGGGAAACAGAGACTACGTAGGTGTATCACCATCTGCTGTCTGAAAACATTTATACAGGCAGATATTTTATGCTTTTTTTTATGTGTGTCTAATAGCAACATAAACAACAACACACTCGTAAATTGTATATTTAGGTTTCTATTTAAATTAACTGGTTCACCCCAGTGTCTACTTCAATGGTTTCTCTGTTTCATACTGTAATAAACTGCATTGTATCTGGAGGCTAATCATGACTTGGCACATTTACACTAGCTATTTAGAGCACAAAACAACAGATAAAATTGGTGTCCAAACTGACAGAATTAACAAAACACTGATTATATATCACAAAACACTCTTTGGGTGTGAAAAACTATTCGCTCTAAAGCTGCCATTTTTAAGACTTAGATAGTAGTTCAAACAGAATGGAAGAAAGACAAAATAATAAACCACACAGCATTACATTCAAATCTTTTACTTCAGCAAGAGCACTAAGAGTATACTGCAAAAATACGATAAGTCAAGGTTCTGCATCCAAAAACTTGAGTAAATGTATTGTAAGCATAGTATCATATCTGTACAAAAGGTACAAGTGGCCTTTGTGTAGTAAAATGGTTCCCATCAGTGTTTAGTTGGTAGTTTTGTTTATAGCAACGCATCGTATTATTCAAGATCATCATCATAATGTCCTTTGAGAATAACCAATCTCTTAAAAGTCAACTCTTTATGTGCTCAAAAAAAGACCTGTTTTCAGCTTTGTGACCATGCATCTTCCAGCTAATCCATGAACATTTAGTTCAGAATTTTCTCAATGCATAAAAGAACACTTCATCTTGCAGAAAGATTGTAATCTGAGACATAACTGAAGCTCTCAAAAGCACAATATTTCAAAACATGAAAATAGTCTAGTAGGAGAACTTTTTCAACCTTTGTCACTGCTCTAGGTCGAACTCCACCTGATGCATGATTCTGAAAATTACTATAAAGTGAAAAAGAGATCCAGAGTGTGGTGATTAGAGGCTGTATGTTCAGGTGTAGAAGTGGGGCAGGAGTAGTTCAGGGACATCTGTGCGTGAGAGAATCCCAAGACACTCATGCAGAACCATAGGAGGCTCTGACAGGGGTGTTATGAGAGTTTGTATTTTACTGCTCTACAAATTCCTGCCAAAAACTTCAAAATTTGTTTCAGTATGCAATATAATTTCTCTTTCTTGTCATGATGCCGTGTTTTCCAACAGGGAACTGAACCCCAGAGGTGTCCTAAACCACAGCCTCTCTTATTTTGTCACAGAGGTGTTTAATATGCTATTTCTGTTTCTGAGTCAAACCATCAGTGGAAGTGTGAAGACTCCAGAAGATTTTACAATAAGAAGAGTGACTTCAGCCATTTTCCCCTAAAAAAAGGCAGATCTATAATTATGTTAATGGCTGAAAAAACCTGTTTGTGTGTTCAGTATGTGTTCAAGTTTATCACAAAGTTGTGACATCATTACTTATGTAGATGTGTGATTTTTTACTAAACAGGAAGAGGATATTCTCTAAACTATAATAAAAGTAACTGAAGCTGTCAAATGTACTGACAAATGTCATAAAGTGAAAAGTACAACACTAAAATATACTGCTAATAAAAATATTGTATTTAACCTGTGTGCAACATCCAATATACAACTTTCCTATTAGATGTTGAATTCTACAATAAGTCAGTTGAAATTACCCTGTGAAATACGTAAAATAATACTCAACATCTGTAGAACTGCACAAACTGCTTTGTCAACCTCTCCACTGCAGCAAACAGAAACAAGACAGCTGTTCAACCATCAAACTCAATTAATCACCTGGCAATCCCATGTCAAGCAGCCCAGCATGACATCACTTAAGCGTGAAAGTATTCAGTGTAATACATTCACATTAGACAAAAAGACCGCAAGATTAGAGTAGAAGTTTCCAATGTCAAGTAAATCCATTATTAACGTACATAATCCATTGTGTTCATAATTTGTTGTCACACAGAGAAATACAGGGTATGGCCATGATTAGTCCCCTAATGGATTAACGTCCATGCTTCAGTTAAGTAGATCAACTTGAACCTTTGCTGTCCTCAAAACCCCCAATGCTACCTGACAGTGACTATGACCTTAAAACTGACACTACTAAAGTTAGCTCTCTCACCTATCTACTTTTACATGTAGTGGATATCAAATGCCCTCATCCGTATTTATTGCATTACCAAGATTAGCAGCAAACATTAGCACACATTAGATTTATCTACGGATCTTTGCGTAAAATATTTAATGCTATGATACCATATTTTGCTGAATGATGCACAAGCGTAGATCTTAAGGAGGGAGGGCTGAAAAAGTAAGTAGAGGTTTAGGTCACAGAAAACATCTTCTGTGATTGCAAAATGCCATATCACATCACAGTCTAAGGGTCGGCTCCATTTTGAGTAAATCAGTGCTGTAATGGCTGTTTTTCCACAGAATCTCTTAAGATGATACTCAAGGGTGTACATTGCGTAACATGAGAATGAAGGACAAATAACTCCATAATGCTGGTAATGCACTTTCCAATATTGTCCATTTAGCCTTAGAGAGCAGAGTGAGAGCAAATAATCTGCAGCTAGTGGCTTAAAACAATACCCAGACCACTTAAGACCACATTTTCAATTTGCTCACTGTCTGCCATGACTCAATAGACAACTTGTCTGGAACAGACAGGATTTGAAGCAGGCTAGAGTAGATGAACAGCAGTTAGTCATATACTCACTCGGACCTGAATACAGGTTTTTGGCAGGTTTCAACAAGTTCAGATCAATTTGACTGCAGTTTACAATGTATTTCACCTATACCTCTTATCCTTCATATAAATATAAAAAGGAATGAGAACAATGCTAAAGGAAATTTTCTCAACTTACTGCTTTGAAAAGAAGCAGATTTTTAAGTTAGCACACATACCACATAAATGCTCTGCACAAGTTGTTCACATTGTTTCACATTAGTTTTATTACAGTGATCAATACAGCTACTTAAATTAAAACAAATTTCAAAGCAGGGCAGAAGTTAATCTACCTTTATAGAAAAGTATATCAACTTCATAATAAACTAGAGGCCTGCTAAAGTCACATTTTAGACATTCATAAACATTTTAAGGTTATCGCTACTGGACTGTAGAGTTGTTGACGACTTGCAAAACCCTGTAATATAAACACTTCCTACATGTGACTGAACACATCAGCCTGAGCTGCACCTTGTGTTTGTGTTCAATCATAAAAATTGGAATGCAGTGGCACTACCTTTCTTGACTTAAATTATAACTTTCGAAGTACTTAATCAGTAAATGTGTTAATACATTTAGAGTTCCCCGGCAGTTTTCTGATGAGTCTCATATTTAGCAACTCAAGTCCTGTCACAAAATTACTATAATTTTGCAGAGTACTTGCACAAGTAGTTCTGCCTTGGATTTCCTTGTGGCCCATCATCTATGTGCTTTTCAACAAAACAACTTGTCAACTTTCTCCTTTCCATGTGAGGACACAGTGACATGGTGCTATGGAAAAAAGGCTCCTGCAACAGAGAGGGGCCTTTTATGAACCGAATACCAAACCCATAACCAAGGAGATTTTCATCCCAGTATTGTCCGCCACTGTGAAAACCTAAAAGCCAAAGCTTCAGCACCACTATGAAAGCAGGACTAACTGAATGACACACCAAACACAGTGTATAACAGGATTAAGATGGTTTGGAGCAGATACACTTGAATTAACTTTGATTTATTAGATTTACGGATATCAAAACCTAAGATTCACACATGAAAAGCAAATGTGATAGTGTTGACAAGTACATGATAGATTTAGGCTATCAGGATTATTTCTACAATCAACTGGTCAATAAACTAACCCTGACACCACTTCTTCTTCCCATTATATAGGTATAGTTTGTCTTATTTAATTAAGTGTAAATTCTATTTCCACTGTGCTTTCATTTACTTGTGCAAACACCTTTTAACTTTGTTTGGAAAGGTGCTACATAAATGAAGACTATTATTGCTATTCATATGTAGTGCAGTTTAAGTGTGTTTATGTCCGCCTTATGTTTATCTGTGTTTGTTGACATTTAGGGAATATATCAGAGTTCCTGCGTACCATCCCTAAGGTAAATATAACTTTCAGGTCCATAAGTAAATGAAATTCAATAGTTAAAAAATGTGTATGCCTCAAGTGTAAGTCAGCATATCAGATGCTAAAATTAATGATTTCCCTAAGGAATATGATGGTGTTAAGATTTTCTTGAAGGTTTACGGGTAGTATAACACCTAACTTAATTGTGTCCATATAAAATAGAAACAGAGATGTTAAACTAAGGTGCAATTGTAAGATAAAATGTTATATTGTTGATGCAGTGGTCAAGAAATATGACACTGGCATGCAAGAGAAATCCATACCATTACCCTGGTCAGTGATGTTTTAACATGTTTTAATGAATGGATGAAGAGTTGTCCTGACCTAATTGTGGATGGTGATGAGTGGCAGAGACAGTTTAACACAAGTGGGACACCGTTTGCTAAAGCTAGTGAGGATGTGTCCTGTAAATCCTGTTACACCAGCCTGTCAGCCTCACTTCAAGTGCCTTTTATAAGCCCTTGATAACGCTGTCAGGACTTGACTTGTAAGCGATTAAATGAGCATTGCGTGCAGTCCTGTGTGTTAGTTTCATTAAGGTAAAAACACTCATTGAAACACCACAGGCATGCAGCATGACAAAGGAGTCTGAGGCTAGCTATAGCCATGCTAACCCCCCCGGCCGGCTGACAGAGCAGGGCGCATGTTTGCTAGATCTGACAGCTGAGAGGGGGGTTTAAAGGAGAAGGGGCTGGACCAAAAACAGCTGACAGCAACAAAGGACAAAACAAGTTGCTGGCAGCATTAATTTACAACTTTACAGCCATGATTGCAATGTTTTGGAGTTATGCTAACACCAAAAACTGGAAAACCTACCTTTGCTTTACCGGCCTCGAGCTTCTTTTGCCTCTCCTCGTCTTCCATCACCGCTGTCCCTGTGGCTGAAACAGACGACAAACTGCTTCATGCGAAATACTACTAAGTAAATCTCTAAATGCTGACTGTTAAATGACTATAGTTTGGCTTCCAGCTCGCTTCTACAGTCCTCCCTCCTGTTTATTGAGAGCTGTCTCCTTGTTGGTCAGTCCGCCGCCATGTTTTCCACGTAAACATGAGCCAATCTATGATGACGTCGCGTAGGTGCCATCAAGGCCACGCCCCCTGACATTCCACTACTGCTGCTTTCACTGACTGATAAAAACATCGTAATTCGTAAATTCCAATAATTATTCAATAAGTTATTGGTTGAAGGGAAATCATATATTTATTATAAGCATCAAAGCATTACAAAACAAATCAGTGCCTATCCTGACATAACTATACATCAATACGTTACGTTGGGGCATTCAAGAAACTTAACTCTACAATATGCACATAGCAACACTAAACTTGATTTTTAGAAAAAAAAAAAAAAAGTCAACAGACAACTTGGGAAATAAACAATACCCACATTCAAGTAGCAATGATGGAATATCACCGACTGTATTCACTCAGGTTCAGATCTGAATTGCTTACAGTATACATTATATATACATTATGTATACAGTATACATTATACATTATATATATATATATATATATATATATATATATATATATTCATAGCTGGATAGCTT
>JAQQZY010013622.1:0-12418 GCA_030068375.1 Ostorhinchus rueppellii | reverse complement strand
CACACACACACACACACACACACACACACACACACACACACACACACACACACACACACACACACACACACCTTTTGCAAATATGGACCAAACATATTTCTAATATCAATTAACTCCCTATTGACACAGCTACAACTTTTAGCTTCCTGCAAAGGCAAGTGCATTAGAGAGGTGGATTTTGCTTAAACAGTTATTTAAGACATTTCTGTAGATGATGGGGAAAAAAATCAGTAATAACCACTGTGGCAATGGTGAACCTAGGGGTAAAACTATCACCAGCTTCAAGTTGGTTGGAGGGCCAATTGATGAATAACAGCAAAAGTACCCAAAGTCTCATCATGTGAGCCAAGCCTGTATTATATGAAATACTATTGGATTGCCATTTGATTTTAAAAGATTATTTTTGTGTGAATTCAGTTTTAGGGTGGATTTCCGCTGCAAAAAAAAGGCAGATGCTATTTGCACCCAGGTGTAAATAGTGAACATTGCTATTCACACCCGGGTGTAAATAGCAATGGAGTGTCTATTTGCACTCGGGTGCAAATAGGATATATTCACACAGTTCTTCTATTTACACCCAGATTGACTAGTATAACCACGACTAATACAAAAAATAAACAGCTAGATATACTAGATACAAATAGTAAGTATCTGACTGTCATTGCAAGCATATATTGCACATACAGCGACATTGATTTACCTTTGTGTTGCATCCGTTAAAACTTGAAATTAAAATTCAGTAGTATGGAAGACCAAAGTGGTCACTTCTACAGGTAGATATGACACGTAATATATCTTATACTATGCGTTCTGTTTGTTATATTATGTGTTGTATAAGGATACCCGTAAAAAACACGCCCTTTCTTCCTTAGAGGACGCGTCAAATAAGCTTAGACCACACGTGGTATTGTTTCAGCACACGTGCCATTATTACACAACGCGTCAGCGATTTTCCTAGTCAATGAATTTAAAAAGCTTTCAACCAATCACTGGCCAACACAAATAGTCCTGAATAGTCCAGCACCTATCTCCCTGAGCACCGATCTGCCCCTTCGCAAGCAAAGTGCAGTGAACTGTATAGTAGGCTTACAGGCTTATATCTGTCAGCTTAAGCAAGAATACAGATCCTCGTTCACTCCAGATGTTTGTTTTTTGTTTTTCTTAAAAGAAAATGAAATGAAATTGCTGGACAGGAATGTGGGTAATCATGTCTCACACGAGATTTGAACTGGCAATTAAAAAGCTCATTTGCACTGTAATCAGCGCACGCAACCACTAGGCCACCTTAGAGATGTTGCCTTTTTAACCCTAGCTCCAGTCAAAACGAAAGCTTATTCAGGATGGATTTCACATGGTATAAGATGTATTATGTGTCATATCTACCCATAGAAGTGACCACTTTGGCCTTCCATACAGTTGAATACAACTCCTAGAGTTCACGTAGCCTGCGTGTAGAAAACAATTTGCCCTCTTTTCACAGGAAATGCCACCAATAGACAAGAAAATACGCAAACATTAACCTTTCGCCCAGATGGGTGTAAATAGAAGAAATGTGTGAATATATCCTATTTGCACCCGGGTGCAAATAGACACTCCGAAAAAAAAAAAAAAAAATCTCAAGATTGAAGGGTAGAACTAAGGACAACTGGTTATCAATGACAACTGTGTTACTCAGCCCTGCCATAGGGTTACTATATTTTCACACATTATTAAGTTAATAATCAAGAGGTCTAGCATTTAACTGATAAACAGAAAAAAGAAAATATTAGGATAAGTGCACATTTGAAATAGTACAAATCTTTTCTCAGACAATTAATGACATCATTATATACAGTATGCCACCCTCCTTACTTTTTACCATCTTTTTTTTTTTTTTTTACAATACATTGCAGCTCCATACTGTTGATGCTCTATTGACAAGATAGAGGTTACTTTCCCATCAGTCATGTGTCAATACACAGCAGAGGTGCATACTAGGAACAAATGCAACATGACTGCAGTGCCAACAGCAACATCAAGTGAAAGCAAAGGTCCTGACAAATTAGTGAAAGACAAGCTGATACCAATAATACTTCAGAGAAAGGAAAAGGAATTTCTAAAGTAAAAAAAAAAAAGAAGTACGTTTCATGGTTCATTACTTATGCTTCATAGCGTTTTCTTTTGACATTTTCTAAAGTAAAGGATTCCCATATGTGACTCTTACGTTGTCTCATTGTCCATTACTCATGACTGGCTATTCCAGCTAAACTCAGGTCAAGGAGGAATTAGATAAAGTAACACTGCTTAAAAACTAATCTTCCATGTGTTTAATTTTTATATTACATGTCTCCAAAATTCATAATAAAGATGTACATTGATGTGCATTGCAAGAGTAGAAAGGTAAAGAAAAGACTTGACTCAACCTCATTCAGGAAGAACAGAGGAAAGAGATAAGGATTAAACTATGGGCTACACTGAGTCACACTAGTTGGCATCTGAGTAAATGCAAGAAATTATGGAGAAATGGTTGCCATTACTGAAGAAAACCAATGGTGCCAAAGAAGCCTTATGTAAGAAATCATGAACTGCACAAAAGTGACTGAATCCATTACATAGATCAACTGAGCTGTGTTAACTGTACAAGGACACACCTATCAGCATGGATTTAATGAGGGTTAACTCAGGCAGTTTACTGGTACGCCATAATCACTCTATAAAATGTAACATTAACACCTTGACTGAGCTCAGAAATGCTCAGTGTCGACCCGGTATGAAAACAGAACAGCGGCCTGTACACTTCTGGTCTCACCATCCCTGATTTACATCTTCTAAAACTAGCCACAATTAAAGGCACACAGAATACAGTAAGGTTTCCTTGAGCATTCGCCACTTTCTAGCTACAGTAGGTCTCATTAACCATTTTGCCAGCACTTTTGAAGGGTAAAGCTATTAATAAAGGGTTAAATATTGACCGGAAGGCTGATGAATGTAAACTTAAATGGTAAACATCAACATTCTGTCAAATAATTTTACATAGCTAGGATTAACCACAACAATGCAATATAAATTTACACTTATTCATGAACAACTCCCAATCGCATTAGTTAAAAACCCCACATTCTGTGAAGTAATTCAATTTAGTCAAACCACAAAAAGGTAAGCTTATTTTTCACAGCTCTTACTGGACAAGTCTTAAAAATTATAGCTAAAAACCTGAAAATGCTGTGAAGTTTACTAAGCCATATTAGCCAGACACCACCAAAACAGACACCAAAATGAATGCAGCTCTTCACAAAGAAGTCCTAGCCACATTAAACAAATCTTTCAGACACTCAACTCTGCAAATGTGCATGTAGCTGCCCAAAAAATGCAAAATTACAGCTAGTCTGCGAAGCCTTATACAAGACCAGACAGATTTACACTACTGGACTCCACCAATTAACTGTTTTATGATTTATTACAGTATTCATGTGAAATGATATTAAAGCAGTGAATGCTCCAAGAAACCCTTAGAAACTTTTTTTTTTTTAATTTTACAGTGGCTTACTTCAACATTTAACACTTTCTAGACAAACAAATACTATTATTTTGAGCCTTTTTGTCAACCATGAATCCTGAAATATATTCTACACTAGATGCAGTCAGTTTAAGTCCATGACAATGTAGGACTCTTGACCTGAACTGTAAGATGGTGGCAATATTGATCATTTTATGCAGACTTATGTTAAGTCAGTGATTCACTGAAGTGAGATGAGAGTTTGAATTCAACTTTAAGTATCTTTGTTTGGTCTGATGTTCATTTCACATTTGAACAGCTGAACTTTTTAAAGACAGGGTCCTTGATTTCTTTAAGACTACGGTCAAGGAGTCGCAGTGCTCTAGCACTTGGCAAACACACGAAAACCAAGACCACATGGATGGAACATACAGCCAGAATATTTATAATAAAATAATAAAAATCCTTCCTCATAACCAAACTCAATTTAAACAAATGTGAAATATGGTCACATATTTCCCAATATCAGCTAAGCTGTACTATTCATCAATATCAACTATAATAATAAACTATTACTAGTATAGATTAAGAAACGCTGTCTTTACCTATAACTTGCCAGTCCTGTGAAGGGAACAAAAAAACAAGTATTGCACTGGGCTACAGAGCTTTAACCCTGCAGTGCTTAAAAGCTTTGCTGTATTCACAGCAGTGAAGGTGGGCAGAATGACCAGCACAACAGAAACATAAATCCAAGGCACCAACATGAATACAAGAGGACTGAGAACTGATTTAATACCGCGGCTTCGAGACAGACTGTACTTTAATCAAGCTGAGATCAATGTGCAGTCGGGTAACTTGCACAATCCCTCCAGACATAAAGGAATGGACTGTTCATATCAGGCTGTCAACCGATCCATCTCAGACACTTATCATTTGTTAAGATGTATGAAGTTAAAGAAACAGTACCTATATTCACTATACTTCACATGAAAAAGAATATAGGGACAACAAAAATTTATTTCTTTTGGCTCACTAACTTTTTTCATGAGTGTCAGTTAAAGACAAAAGCAGATGTTAGTGACAAGTTAATGCAAACTAGTGAGGATGCCTTTAGTCAGCTTAGCTTTAACAACAGTTAGCTGGTTAGAAAAGAGCTAGTTACTAACTATACTGAATGAATACCCAAAAGAATATAAACTAAACATGTATTTAGTGTCATAGCGGTCTGATACTGTTTGTTAGCAAATTTGCCATATGTACTTGAGTAAAATGATCATTTATCAAAAATGAGAAAAAAACAACCTCTAAATGGAGTTGTGAATACATGGGAATAAATTGTAAATCCATATAAGAATGTACACCGACATTTATTTTGGCAAGGTATGACTCAATGATATGTTTATTCTACAGTCATCCTTTCTATCTGCAAAACAGAAACAGAAAAATACAAAGGTTTTCATAAATTAAACACTCATGTAGCCAGGCCAAAACTGCTTTTACAATATGGAGGCAATTTACAGTAATCGTGTAGGTTTCACCTGCATAAAACTGCAACATGACTAGGTCTGTCTCCAATGTAAACTAATGCTCATCTGATACTGATTTGGTTCATGTGCAGTAAATGAATTAGAACTCATCAGGGTAACTGTGAACACTGAATTGTACACCATTAAGGGAGAGGAATAACTTGGACTAATTTTAAAAGAACATGTCTTGGGTTGTTGCTGTTCATATATTGAGGTGAACTGTATACCTTAGTGAAAATACAGAGGCCTTTGTTTAAAACCTATATATAGTCCATTGACCATTTACTCCCTTGATCATTGCAACATAAATGGATTCTATGTTTGTGCATACAACAGCAGTTGGTGACATTTTATTTGTTCCTGTTAACACTCAGAGCTACACTTCTCTCAAGATAAGGCTTTTTGTCTCTTTTTTTTTAACTTCATCCTTTTTATTTATTTATTTTTTTTTAAATCTGGGTGCCTCAGATTTATGTTTCCCTGTTGGTAAGTTTTACACATTGATTTCATGCATGGCCCTTTAATTTCCAAGGCAAAAGGCAGCAAAACGTATGAATTCACTGATGAAATAAATGTGAGGTGGATCTGCACAGAATTCACTGCTGTCAGGGGGAAAAAATATACAATGTCATACCTGTTCACATATTTTCCTGAAACTTGGACACAGACTGAATTCCTCCTCATTTCATGATGTCAAAATTAGGTCAGTACCAATATCAACAGTTGAAATATAATGAAAAACTGCTTCTGCTACCAGTGTTTTCATATGTTTTCCTTTTAAACATGCCTTTGGAAAGGCTGCACTACAAATTTCCACTTTCTGCAAAACAGTGTTTCTTTTACTTTATGAGCTTGAAAATTCCTTCTTTTTTCTCTTTGGCCTCTTAAAGCCAACAATTGATTAAATCCATTTGACTTTTCTGTTATATAAGAGGGTCGTGGAATTATTCAGAAAATTGAATTTAGTTGATGGAAAAAAAGAAAAAAAAAAAACACATAATTTGTTGCATTTGACAGGTAACAAATAATGCCTCTGTGAGAGATGAGCTCTAGTCAAATCCCTCCTCTTCCTGTCCTGCTGTCCAAAATGTTTCTTTTACTCATCCCTCCAGAGAAGAATGGGAGATAATCAGTCCAGAAACAGACCAGCCCAGCAGACACCAGAGCAGCTTTGATGTATGACTTCACCACCGTAAACTCTTCCGTGTGTTTTCGTGTGTTTGACAAAAGGAGAAAGAAAAAGCGAGAAACTGAGACTCTATAATGAAGCATGACCAGTTGCCTGTGTATGTGTGTTTATGTCAGTGTGAGAGGGTCCTCCAGGAGCAGATCTACGACACTCCATTCACCAGCGGAGGAGCGTCCTGTTTGTCTTTCTTCATCCCTCTTTCTCTGATGGGTCGGTGGTGATGGCGGGAGGGACCCTCGCCACTGGTGACTCCGCCCTGGGATGAGGAAGACCCTCCTCCTCGGCCGCCAGAGGAGTGCTGCACACTCCGCTCATTGTTCCCATCCACACGGATCTGAAAGAATGAAAAAACATGTTCAAGTTCAAAGAGTAATTCAAATGAATGAATGAATGAACCATAAAATTCCTACCATGAAACCACTTTTAAACTACATCTGAGTACAGACATGTAATGAGAGAGGAGCCTTCAGTACATCCAGAAATAGTCTTTCACTGTCAGTGCTCATGTAACAGTGTCAGCAGAGATGACACCACATTTCAGCTCCATATCTTGGTCCCAACATTATGAGCTTTTCAAAAAAGTCACTAATCAATGGTCATTTCAGTGAAAAAAACAAACAAACAAAAAAAACAACAACTGTAGTTATCCTAATGAAACAGAAATGTGGATGAATCAGAGCAAAAAGTCATGGTTACACCAGTTCTCAAACTGAGGTTACAGGAACACCTTATAGGGTCCATAACCGATATCCACAAAGTCTGTAAAATAATTTGCTATTCATATTAAAAGTGTGCTGTATCATTAAAAGGTAAAAAAAAATCTTTATTTTGTCAAACTTCTCTTCGCCACACAATGAATGATGGAGAGTGTGGTACTTGTGCTAGCGTGGGTGACAAAAGGTGTTTTCTCTTTTAGTCCAGTACTTTATATTGGGTGTCACTTTATTGTATGCATTGTTTCATATAATGCAGGTAAGAACAAAAGTTTATTTTCTGAATGTTTCTCAATCATTCTGTTCCATAATAAGCCTGCCCTTTCCACAAGTCAATGTTCAAAATTAAAAAAAGCTGACGCAAACGCTTTCTTGTGTCTATGTAGCTTTGTGTCACTTTACCACATTTGTTGTATCTGCATATGAGGAAACAAGAATTAAGTACACTTACTTATGCAGAGAGGAGACAGTCACACAAGCACCTACGTTTTCACCAATTTCCATTCATACTCGTAACACAACACTATTATTGGTTGGAGGTTATCTCACATATTCAGACCAATCTACACATTGTTAGTGCTATATCAGCACTGGCTCAATGATGATGTCCCATTCTGTACTTGGGGAAAAAAAAACTCTGATATACGTTTACTTGAACCACGCTCACTATGCACCAAGTACAGGTTACAGCAACAATGTCTCTGCAAAATTGTGCTGGAAGAGAACATGTGGCTCCTAGTCATTTTACTATGCAAAAAATAGGATCTGGTCTACCCTAAGTCTGTGAGTTTATTAGTTTGTAACTCAACTTAGACGTTAAAGCTGCATATAACTTGCATCACTAATTTTTCTTTTTTTTTTTCAATTGTTTGTTTATTCAATTTTTTCTACATTACACAGACATAATACACTCAGAACAGAGAACAAAGAACAAAGCTGAGAGATTAAATAAACTAATAAATGATACTTATGATACTTAGTTACTTACAATAACACGAATATTGGTAGAATATGTACATCTGTATTGAAATGAAAAGTAAAAATGAAGGGGAAAAATATTTTAAAATAAATTAAAAAATAAAAGCAAGTATGTTAAAAAAAAAAAAAAAAAAGTAATTATAGTTACAAGTCTTGTGTAATAGTGTGCTAGGCCAGGGTGTGCGACCAAGGATAACTGGGAGGTCAGGTGTTAACCAGGGGTGCCAATGTTTGCACAAAAAGATCCATTTTACCTTTCAAGTAATAAGTACGATGTTCCAGTTGCATTGTGTCATTCATAATTGTCTTAAACAGGTCAATTGTAGGAGGTGTTTCCTGGTTCCAGTTGAGCAATATACACTTTTTGGCTACATATGCCATTATGCCAATCCTCTTATTAGAGATGGGGTCTAGTGTCCCGTCTGGCCAAAAAGGTATAGTATAGGTGTAAATTTTAATGGAATTTGCAACGTTTTGACTGTTAAATCATGTACTGCATTCCAAAAAGGTTTTAAATCCCTACATTTCCAAAATATGTAAATAAGCGAACCAGTACATGTCTTCTGTGGATTGTTTACTATAAGTTAAGATGATTAAAACACAACAGACCAGACCTTTTAGGGGTTAGTAGGTGTGTTACCTGTAGGGTGTCTTCTGGTGCTCTTGACTTGGGGTCTCTGATATGACGAGGTCTTGGTTCTCCCCACTGTATGTCGTCACCTAAAAAGGACACAGTGTGAGCTATCATTTACTGCTTACTACTCTATTTCCAGAATCCCAAAACCTGGATTTTATTTGGCAAAATACAGGCTCTAAGATTAAAATATTGTGAAACATATGTATTACAATTAGTCAGAAACACTTCTATTTCAGTCTAAATGTCTCATTGAAGAGTAAACAATCGGAATTAGAATTTGTTATAAGGAGACTGCTGAGATCTCATTATTTGAGCCATTTACTTTCTTGAGGCTTTACTTTGAGCAAATGCATCAAAAACTGTTATACTGATTCACCATTGATTGTCTCACTCTTTTTTGTCCTTCATTGTCAATCATAAACATAGATAATGTACAACATTTAGTTTAAAATTAACCCAGTCAATTATTGAATAAAAGTGTTAATTGTGGAAAAAAAAAAAAACCAAACGCGCGCAAACACACACGCGGTCACACGCACACACATTAAAACAAAAAACTACCCATGCTCCAAAGCCTTCAGCTGCATAACAAGACAACTGTGTAAAAGGAGCAATGACGACCTTTGATAATTACTCCCCACCTTTATAACCTCCTCTTCCTCTCCCCCCTCGACCTCGTGGTCCCCCGCCTCCTGCTCTCTTCCTCCCATCTGTTCGTCTGGGCAGGGTCCCTCCTCCTGTCATTAGCTCCTCTGTGGGGGCAAGTGACCAATCGTTGAGCTCGTCTCTGTGGTCCGATTCGGTTTCAGAAGCGTTGGATGCCTCAGAGTTGGTGCCTGAAGGATGAAGTCCACAAGCCAAACAGCAATAAATTGATTGAGTGAGGGATAATGTGCAATTAACCTTCAATCATCCATTTCATTTATACCAACTCATCTACTGGGAGAGGTGTTTCTCTGTGCTTGCAAAGTGCTTCATGTAATGTACTGTTAGGACATAGCTCTGGATTTCATCTGTTTAAATAAGTATTTGACTCTGAAATGGGCCCACTATGCACAAGAGATTCCACTCTTTTGCTTAGTCACTGTATTTTAGAACTGCAACATCAAGTAGCTGTGATGAACTGGCGACTTGTCCAGGGTGTACCCCGCCTTCGCCCTAAGTAGCTGGGATAGACTCCATGCGACCCCCGTGACCCTAGTGAGGATAAAGCGGGTATAGAAGATGAATGAATGAATGAATGAACGAACATCAAGTAGTTCGAGTACAAAAAAATTCTTGAACCGTTTTTTTATGGCTCAAGCATTCGTTTATTTCTTAATTTTGTCAAGCAGCTCCAGCTTGGACCGCTGTTCACTGCGGGGTCCTGGTGCTTGGTAACCGGGGTGGGCACAATCCTCCCCCACTTCGGTACAAACCTTAGTGGCACATCCAGACACACCTCCTTGAGGTGAATCTGGCAAATGAGCAGCAGCCCCGGTGAGGAACCAACTGTTCATCTACGCAGGTGTCATTGCTGAGGTTTTATATCAGGGGGAGTCACCATGTCTACCTGTCCACACCTGTATGAAGTCTGCTGGCTTGTCCATGTTGCAACACCACAGCTGGGATAGCTGGTCATCAAACCAGATCATGGCATTGACGGGTTAGAATCACTTGGGGGCAAGGTGGAACAAAATGCAGACTGGCCTGTCTGTTTGTGCCATATGCCCCGTTGTGGGAGCAGTACACACCTATCAGGAAAAGGCCCAAATACGTGCACATATGCAGGATCAGTATCTGTCCAGTCCTAGACAGAGCATTTTCCCTGAAGGCTGGTGTAGTCCACGGTCATCTGGAGTATCTGGTCAGTAGACCGAAGTTGAAAGCATCTTCGAGATTCCTGATCCTGATAAATGACGCCCGTTCTTGTATCTCAGTGCTGTGTAAAACTTGGGTGTATGGTGCTCTCTGCAGGTTTGTGCAATGTGTTTATCACAATAATAAAATAGCAGAAGGATTTTTATCTTGAACAAAAAAAATCTACATATGAAATGAAGTGGCTGAACAGCAATGCACTTTGAAGGCTTCATGCACTTTGTATGCATAAGGGCACAAAATCATACAAAATCAGGCACACACATGCATACAATAGTATTGTTGTTTACAAATGCAAAATGAATAAATAAAATCTCATTACTCAATCACTGAAATACTAGACTTCAAAAAGAATAGATAGCTGCAGTCCTACTGTATTTTATATCCAAAGCAATGACAGCACAATGTAGATGAGACAGCCCATGAGATGAGTAACATAGTATAAAACTGGAGGTCATTTTATTTACTACAACGAAGAAGTGAGCTAGCTCCATATTTGTAGACTGTTGTTAAACTCTTAGGGCCTGATTTACTAAAGGTTTGTGCGTGCAAAAACATTTGCAAACTGGACCGCACACGCAAAAACACGGAGCTGATTTACTAACAGGACGCACCGAGGACTGCGTCTCAGATGGGCAAAATAGTGCGTGCAATCCATTTTGCCTTGATGAATATGCAAAATGGGCGTTTCTGCCAGAAGATGTAAAATTACTGGGAGGAGTAAATGCAAATGATTATTTAGCACTCGCAATGTGATTTATCAAACATGAAAGCGATTGCGGCAGCTGATTTTTGTGTCTATATTTAGCGTGTCTGAAAGGCAGGTACTAACTGGAACAGCTTCAGACAGAAGTGGCTGCAGTTGTTGTGGAGAGGAGACGGCAACCAAAGGCACGGCACAGAAGTAATCTGTTCTAAACATCAACATTTTTGAAATGATGGAAGAAAAAAAAAAAATCATAATAATTTGAGACACACGCCCCCTCCCCCACACATACACACTTTATGGGCATCCTCTCGCGCCCGGTTCCACCAGTGGCACATCACCATTGTGATGTAAATCCTCATTTAAACAGGGCTGTTTCCAAGACTTTGCGCCTGTGGCCGTTTGCACACACAATCTTAGTTGATCACCCATGACATGCAAATGAAGTGCACATGCTATTTTTAGCGCGAGCAAACTGGTTTGTGCCCGCTATTTGCGTACTTAGTAAATCAGGCCCTTAGGGCTTTGGAAGCAGAAAAGATCATATTTGCATAGGTGTATCTGGGGGAAACCAATTGATGAAAGGCACTAGGCTAATGCTAACTTAATAAAAACACTGAACAACCACACTGCTAACAAACACCAGTTGTATTTCCATAAAGTCTGCATGCATGTTTTGAGATACTGCTCTAGATAATGATGGTTTTTAAGGTAATGGAATGGTCTACTATTAGAACCACTCTAGAACTCTGTGGAAACAAAGTACTCATTTCTTGCATCATTTAAAAAAGTTTGGTTGAAATTCATTAGAAACTTTACACACAAAAAAAAAAAAAATCTACAATGACATTTACATGACAAAAGTTACAGCATACAGTTATGCTTTATAGCTACTTTTTATACCAGTCTGTAAAGATGTTTATTCCTGCTATACAGTTGGGCATTTTAACATAGGAGTCTCGGGGGACTGGCACAAGGCAGGGACCATTGCCAGAAAGTGAAGGCAATGTGGAAGCATCTTTAAGTGCATTACCAGACCTGCAATGAACTTATCCTGACAGTCATTCTGTTCCATTTTGTTTTGTTTGGACCTTCCAATTAGGGCTGCAACTAACGATTATTCTAATAATCGATTAATCGGTAGATTATTTCTTTGATTAATCGATGAATCAGATTAAAAAAAAAAAAAAAAAAAGCATTTTTTAATTTCCATCCCTTTATTCAAAAACATGGACCAACACACAAAAAAAACATACAAATGTATGCTATCCAGTATCTGCCAAGTGTAGGCTTTTTTTTTTTTTTTTTAAAGTAAAATGCACAAGAGGTATTTTTTG
>JAQQZY010013591.1:1399-12419 GCA_030068375.1 Ostorhinchus rueppellii | reverse complement strand
TTTATTTTTTTTTTAAAAGATCGATTCATTTCTCTTTTTATCTGTACATATTCAGCATTTTATGTTTTAGAGAATAGAACAGTCTTGAAAACATGAATATTTTTCTATACATTTGTTTCCATTTCCCATACTTTTCCAGACCTGGAAATTTATATAATCAAACTCCATACTTTCCATACACAGCAGACACTTTTTGTAACGTGCTTATAGTTTACCATGTGCCAGCAGTGCAGCTGAAAACTATTCCCCAGAGCAGGATCCTGGGCAAATGAAGGTCAACAGCACAGTAAACCAAACCTCAAAACAACAACAAAAGCAAGAACTGTCAATGATGTTTCAGACCATAAAAACAAGGCAGGCACCACAGACGATGGACATTAAGTAAGAGAGGAAAATAAGATTTTCTCACTAAAACGCTGACAGCTGGGGGAAAAGCAAAGGAGGATTGTATATGTGGAGTCTGTTTTCCATGGTTTAAATGTTATTTTATTGCAAACAAATTTGGCATACTGGAACACATGAAAAACACCAACACACAAGAGCTTTAGGTTACAGGCTTCTGTATTAAGTTCTAACTGAGACATATTCCTGTCACATTTACTTTAATATTCACCACAAAATGAAGTATTGATTTTTCATTGTCATCATCGCTAACGCCACTGTAACCACACTGTAGATGATTTTAATCAATTATGCATACACCATTCAAACACGATCTGCACATTTCTAATTGCCTCCCCACTGATCTCCATGGCAACAAAGGATCCACACACCACAGCTGAATTTCCTCCCCATTCCCTAGTACAATCAGTCTTTTTTCCCCTTCCCCTTGCTCTAATTTCCCTCATTAACTCTAAATCAGATACTGAAAAAAAAAAAAAAAACAAGTACTGCCCTCATCCATTTTTAATAATGGTTAACTAAGGGTGTCGCTTTTCTGCATCTCAGTTGCAATGTTGCGTTCTCCTGTCTCCTCTTCCCTTTGTCTCTCCAAATAAACCTTAACCTGTGAAGTGTGTCAACATGGTTTAGGATTGTGGTTTGACAGAAGTTTTAGAGGCCCAGGTGGAAAAAAAATAAAACAGAACAAAAGTTTGGGGATTTAGTTGAACAAACATCTCTGAGTTCTCTGTTTAAACACAAAAAAAGACTGTCTGCATTATTATTTTTCCAATTCCCTACCTCAAATGATTCAAATACTGTGTTATCCGATAACTACAAGAATACAATTTCTCTGTATGTGGATAAATAAATACATACATACATACATACATACATACATACATACATACATACATACATACATACATACATACATACATACATACATACTTCAATTGCAGTGGGGAAAAATTAGAGATACAGTGCACATTACAAATCGCTTCCTGACCAAGTCTGACCATAATATGTGGGGGAACTTGGATGTTCTTCTATTTATATCCCAGAAATTGCATTCATGTAATTAAAATGTATGATGGAAATGCATTGATTAAATTCTTCATTAAAATGTTATGTTTGAATTAAGAAAACTCCTGTTTTTTTTTTTTTTAATTTGTTTTGTTTGATGTTTTTAGAAACTCATGAGTTGCACTAAATATAGAAAATAAAGAAAAAAACAGGGGAGTCCAAACTTTTGACTGGTAGTGTATCTATTTTCCATAGTGGTATCAAACTAGACCCTGCAATCGTTCTACAATATGAATCAAGTGTCTAAACCTAATCATGTAAAGATAAATTGGGACATTATTGTTTCTCCATAAAGAGTACCTACTAGACAATACTCCAGGCTGAGTACTCTTGGTTCTATCTGTACAGCTAATATAAAACAGTGATAGAATATACGCCGAACAATTTATGTGTAGCATCAACATTTTTGTTCCTTGGAAATTCCTCTAATTAACTAATTAACTTGTCATTTCAGTTGGGATAAACTGTAACAAAACCAGTTGTAGTCATAAATCTGTTCCATATGAATGTATTTTTTTTATCTGATGAGCCTGGTTTGTTTTTCTGCCCATGTGTTTATCTTCTTGAATTCATACTGACATTTACAAACACACCCAGCCTCACGTACCCGCCCACATTCTACACTCTTACATCATGGGGGCATCTAAGTAGTACATGGCTGCTAACAAGCCCTCCCTTTGGCTGTGACTGTTGATTGGGTAGTCAATAAAAACCCCAGCCGTGGCCACAGCACGCCACACACACTCAGGTGTCCTTTATCAGCCTCTCCACAGCCTTCAGCTTCACCAGCAGTCAATAGCTGGAAGAGACTAATCCATAACTGCAGCAGCGGGGTGTCTGACGTGTGCCCGCATGATTAAGAGTGAACAGTCGAGCAGCGTTAACACCAACATCTGCCGAGCCAGGAGCGACACTTGTGTCCCCATATCGTAAACAGGCCGACCGTAGAGGAAACAGATGAAGCAGCGTCAGTTCCACACACGAAGGCACAAGTGTGAAATGCACGTTCTCACATAAGATACACATGTGAGGCTCATTTGACACAGCTGGGCAAGTGTCAGGCTGTGCAGATAAATGCTTGCCCTGCAGTACATGGGAAATATAGGTGTTTTCTGCAAGGATGAAATTCCTGCAGTGAGACAGGAAAATGCAGACATGTGTGCACAGAGATAACGTATGCACCAGTGTGTGGTCAAATGCACACTACTTTACACACATAACATGTGGCTCTCACACCACACTCACAAAGACAAAAAGCCACACAGGCATATACACACATATGATAAACTCATTTGCTCACTATGCCACTGTGATTTTGTAAATAGAGGGAAGCAGGTGGAACATTTTAAGAGCCGGTGTTTACGAATATATGAGTGGAGCTGCAACAACTGCCGCGATTTTCTTTCTAGCCCCAGTAGATGTTTTAATACAATTTCCCGCTGTTAAAGGCACTAACAGCAGTGTCAAATAAAACACAAAATTTTGAAAATTATTATTGAACATAGCATTTTTCTGCACCTTAGAAAAGGCACCTGGGAACATCTCACCATGGCCCAGTTTGTAATAGAGTTAGTGATATGACACCCAGTGGCTCCTGTACAGGTTCACTGTGCCCTTAGTGAGTGTGAGCCCAGCATGTGAGCAGTGTGTTTCTATGTCTGCCCATTTGTGTAAAGCACTGCCGCCTGCCTGTGTGATGGATGCCCCTCTTTGCAGCACAGGTTAGAAGGCATCCTTGATGGGATAGGCCAACTGTTCATCACTCCCCAGCCTTTACTTCTCTCCCACCTCCCTTTACTTGCTCCCCCTCCACTTTTCCATTCATTCTCCCCTTCGCGTTCCTGCTGTACATGACGAATAGCCTACACAAGAAATGCGCTCACCGATATCTGGCCATTTTTTGCACGCCACACGCTTTTCCTCACATTTTCATTTGATTGCTTCTTTTTCTTTCTCTACCTCTTTTTTGTCCTCCTCAGCAATTTGTCTCTCAGGGAAGGCCAGTGGTTAATGAATGTCCAGTGTTTTTCATTTAGTTTTGGCCCGTGGCTTGACAACTTGTCTTTGCTGAACTAAGCCAAATAGTTACCTCTGTTCAGATAACTGTATTAATTAAGCTCTGAACTTTTATCTTCTAATAACATCTGTACCTCTTAATTTTTCTTCTTTTTTTTAAAAAAAATACATTAAGGAATACTTTGACAAGAATTTATTGATAGAGAGCTTCAACATCCTAAGTACATCTAGATTATCGAAGCACACAACCTCTCTGATGTGTCGGTCGAACAACATTAATCTGTGTTTACCCAGAGCTGCCAAAGAAGACACCCTGGGATTTATGCATGCTGTTGCTTCTCCTTCACTATAACTGCTCCTTCCGCTGCAACTCATCCACTTATCTAACCAGCGAGATGTTAAGTGAAATGCATTAGGGTTCAGCATCACACCTAGCCATTACCACTGAAGCTTGTTGTGGTTTCACTTTTTCACTGAGGCGATGAGCGGAGAAGAAAAAAGGAGCGTCAGGATCCAAATTACCATCAGCTGATGCCAAAGAAAATGTCTGCCGGGATGGAGATGGGGCCGTCAGCAGGCTTGTTAATGGGGGCGAGTTGATAAACGGAGTAATTCATCATCAATTTCCTTGGCAAGGCACTGCGGAGACAAATTCTCCGCTCCTCTGACATGGGGAGGGGGTGCCCTGTCCTTGATGATTAATTTGAATAAACACAGCTACATCAACATTAATTCTGATTGCTGATTAAGTTCAGATCCATTATCGTTCCCCAACTGAGATACCCCCCTTTCATTTTTCTTTATTCATCTACTTCTCAACATCACCTAGTCATTATCCCTCTGTCTCATTTTCTCTATCCACATCTTAAATCTTTGTGCACCCATCCAAGTGGATTTCGATGTTTGTCAGCATCAGGTTCAAAAAAGGTTCTTCAGCAGGCAGTTAGTGAAAGACAGAGCCAAGATATTAAGCGGTATACATTGTGCTTGCTGCTAATGCCTTTTTCATTACCCATAGTATGGCTGATCATATTGATTATATATATCTGAGCCCTAAAGTCTACTCCTCTGGCTGCCACAGTCCTGTGTTTATTCTCTGCCAACAACTGAACTGGAGAGAAAACAAGTCAGGGGAGGTTAATATGAGATGCTAACAACATACTGTAAATCTGTAAATCTTGATATGACCAAAAAGCTACATAGAGTTGCCCTGGATTAGTGCTCGTCTAGTGGACACTGAATCCTATTTGTGACAACAAAGCAGGCCCTATAAAGAATTATGCAACATGGATAAGGCCTCTACTTACACACATCCCAAAGGGCCAATACAAAGAATATTCACACTGTATGCACAGATGGCTGCTGTCAGTTTAAGGAAAATCCTCCTTCATGCTGATGTTCGTGTCTCTGTTCCAAAACTCAGATTGAACTTTCGTGAATGCACTAGCCGAAAGCAGTTTAGATATATCTATTTCATCATCACCGGCATCACCTTTCTCTTTAAATAGCCAAGAGGTAGGTTGGTAAAGCAGGGTGAGTCATGTTGGCAGTCATGTAGTTAAAGTCAACTGGGTTGAAAATACCTACAATAAGAAAAGGCCTTTTACAACAGACCCAGTGTATTGACAGAAGCACAAATCAAAGAAGGGAACTGCACACCAAAGGTGGACATAAACTGAATGCAGTAGGAGCAAGCAGACACAGACTCCCACACACATCCAAAGATGCTGGTTTGAATGTGATGGAAACATGATTTTATCTTTGTCTAAGTGGACAGAAAAACTAAATAATTATATATCTTAAAAATAAAGCTCACTTTACTCATCTTTTGATTATTGAGCCATTAAAAATCAGAAGGGCAATCAGAGAAGACACACCTGCCCAGACCCAATGAATGCTGATTTGATTTACCCTTACTATTGCAATACACATTTTGTGTATCCGCCATATGCTCATATTATGAATATAAGGTGAACATTATAGTTATAAGATGTTGTCAAGTTATAGGGTGATCCAAGCCAAGCTACCATAAACAAATGGTAAACATACATTTAAATTCACAGTTAATACTGTTTACCTAGCTCTGTACTGATGAGTATGTGCACTGCCCTGACAGCCACACCGCTGCTCCCACACTTTCACTGGAATACTCACCCACTCAAGTAATTTATTGTGGCCCTTAGCCTGCATGCTGAAAAACTAAACAAAAAAATAAGTGGTAAATAAAACTGTCAGCAGCCAAAATGATGTAGTCTTTACTCTTCCACACAACTGCTAACACAGCAGCTATGTTTACACACAGCCATGGTACAAGCTAATCATAAACTGTATTAACTGTTTCAATGTTTGGGGAAAAGGCCTCAATCACTGGAATGGATCCTTTGTTCTGTTTCTCATCTAATATCAGTTTAATCCAATTTTCAAGAAAATCAGAGCAGTAGCTTTTGCTTAGTTGTGTTGACAGAGACAAATAAATGAAGGTGATCACATTACCTCCTTGATGAGGTAATGAAATGGTCACAAGATGCATTTTAGATTTTGTGGATAATGGGTGATCCTGGCCTATCTGTCTTTAATTTAATTCCAACCATTTACCGTAAACCACCCCCCTTTCTGGATATGCTGCTGCACTATATCTCCTTCTCCCTGAGTCTGAATCCTTCAATGTAGCTGTGGCCCTGCTAATAGTGAGGAGAGTGTGAGGAGCTATTTAAATCAACAAACCCATCTGAGTCTCCTGTTCATCATGCTGTCATGTGGCAGCAAGTGTTGATCACTAGGACCAAAACATGATCTCTTCCCGACACTAAAGCCTCAACGGGTTCTTAATCTCCTGGGTTAGCCCACCCCATGACAGCCAGAGTGTCTCTGTGCATACAAATCGCTGCTCCACTCTGCTCTCATCCCGTCAGGTAGATAAGTGGCTCTAGCTACTGGAGCCGACAGACAACTTTTACAGGGGTTTCAAGGCGACGATAACTGAGGCCATGCACAGGTCATCGCCATTTAGATCACCACCTATAGAGAGCCTCGTGTCAACCCTGCAGACACACAAACACCCAAGAGCCCATAATTCCAAGTCCGGTGCTTGCAGATGCAAATGCACACATAACACACCCAGAGTCCATGTAATTTTTTCTAAGTGCTTGAGAAGCGAGGGTGCTGAAACAGGCTGAGATACCCAGAGAAGTGTAATTCTAGTGTTGCTATGGCAATGGCAGAGTCAAGATGTGCCCTTAGCCCTAATGAGCTGCATGGGCTGACATTGAGGGCAATGAGGAGGCTGGTGAAAATAGGAACATGTACAGAAACCAGGCATGCATATAAACTCCAAAGCACTAATGAAAACACAAGCACATACTGGCACACATGTAGGAGAACACAGCCAGGGTTATGAATGTGCTTGTGATCACTGTATGATCATGCAACGTCTAGTTATCTGTAAATGCTCTTCTTGGACAATGAAAACTGACAGATGAGTATCTTATCCTGCTTTGAAGACTGCACATAGTTCAATTTAATAACAAAGCCGAACAACATATTCTGTGAAAAGGTCTTTTTTGGGTCAAATCACCAACTGCGCTTATTCTAGAATTACAGCCATTTCCATTCCGATGCATATAATCCATCACATGCTCAACCATGCATACACATATGTACATAAATTGAATCTCCTAAAAAAACTAAATTGGACTACACTAGTGGTAGCTTTAGGTTTTGGCCTTTATTAGGCAGGATGAATGTAAAGGGATTATAGACCTGTAACTGGCAGGGCTTCAGATGCAATGCAGTTTGTGATCCAAGACCAAGTCCTGCAGACTCAGACCACCTGTGGTACATTGTGTTAATAGCCAGTCTCCAGCAAGCGTGTTTTCTGTAGTCAACAGTATAGGCTCTACAAAGACTAATGATCTATGCTGACCAAATGTTATTTCCTTATGCATAGCTGACTAACAAAACTGTGTGAGGATATCAGCTTGAGACTCAAAAAAAAAAAAAAAAAAAGGAATAGTGAGGGTGAAGGTCAAGTTTAATGAAACACAATCCATCAGCATTTCTACCTTGATTTACTCAAATAATAGTAGTTATTTTCTTTCATCCCTACCACTGTGGCTTTTTACCATGTAAATCTCTAAACAATTTAAGTGATCTTGACACGGTTTCAATCCAAATGAAACATCAGAAATACCTAGTTTTCAACAGCCATTTCCAAAACCTTGTAAAGGAGATAGAACCAATGAGAGTGATCTAATGATCTTTGGGATGAATGTGCCTGTCCAATTTTAATTTCTCATGGAATATAAGAAATAGAAACGAGTATCATACAGTTTTGTACAAACTATGGAGGAGAGAATATTCCCCCTTAAAACTACAACAAAGTCTAACATCTGTGGCTTGTGCTTGGAAACAGAACTGTTAAAACTCATCTCTACTATGTGAATGAAATAGCAAGAGTAGTGCAGTTGACTAAATGGGAAGGGTGAGCAGCAAAGCAAGAAAAAAAAAAGGCACTGAAATAGAACAAAATGTTATTTCGGAATCTGTCCTAATGATCATATTATAAAAATACAGGTAAACATAGCTATACCATCACTACAGGAATGTTTTTGAGGCAATATACTGCCAAAAAACATTGTTCCTCATTTCTGCTGTGGGTTACTGACAAGTCTGGCAGAAACAGTAGGCTAAATGGACAGTGTATGCGTGTCCTTTGGCATGAACTTAGTCTCAGACAGAACTGTGCAATAAGTATGAAGAGCAGAAGCTGGAGACTGCTAGAAAACAGAACTTGTTTTGTTTTTATATTGATCCACCTACATATGCATGATACTTTGATTTGTTGAATGTAAACACACACCTTCCAAAGGTTGATGCCCAGGGAAGTCCAGAAAACAGCAAAACAAGAGGAAAACAGAAAATATAATGCATCTACAGGCAAATATGCATCAGACACTAACAGAGGGTGAGATGTACTCTTCGAATGACAATCATTATTATTGTGAGAGTCTGTGTACTGTTTTTAAATATGTTATGTACTTTGTCAACAAAATGTAAAACCTGGCCAATGTAAAATAAATGACAGCTTTGTCAAACAGACAGAGTTTTTATACTTGTACTAAAACTACAGTGGCATGCAAAAGTTTAGGCACCCCTGGTCAAAGTTACTGTTAATGTGAATAATTAAGCAAGTGTAAGATGAAATGATCACCAAAAGGCATGGAGCTATGGATTATTCATTCCCTTTATGTTTTAAACAAAATCATGTTATAGTTCCATCTTCAACATTTTCAGAAATAACAGAAAAGGGAAAAGGGCCACAGCTGAAGTTTGGGCACCCTGTATAGTTTATACCTAGTAGCACTGAGCATGTAAACACTGTCTGAAGGCAGCCAAGAGTCTTTCAGTTCTTGTTTAAGGGATTTTCACGCATTCTTCCATAGAAAAGTCTACCAGTTCTGTGAGATTCCTGGGCTGTCTTGCACACACTGCTCTTTTGAGCTCTATCCACAGATTTCCAATCGTGTTCAGGTCAGGAGACTCTGAAGGTCGTGGGAGAACCTTATGCCTGCATCTCTTGAGGTTGCCCATCATGGATTTTGAGGTGGGTTTAGGATCATTATCCAATTTTGTAGAAGCCATCCTCTTTTTAACATTAGATTTTTTACAGATGCTGTTACATTTACCTACAGAATTTGTTGGAATTTAATTGAATCCATTCTTCCCCCTACCTGTGAAATGTTCCCTGTGACACAGGTAGGGCTGCCACGATTAGTCAACTAATCACAATTATGTTGACTATTAAAATCGTCGACAACTAATTTAAAGGTGGGGTCAGAGATGTTAGAAAAACAGCTTGAGCAGGCTACATTTTGAAAAGACACAATTCAAAAGTCCCAACCCCTTTCTTCAGACTCCCCCCGAAGCCATGCCTCCAGAATACCGAATAGTGCAGTGCTTGCTCCTGAAGGTTCACATTCATGTGCGTTGTGCAGCATCAATACACTATCCTTTGCTAACTTTTTTCATGGCAAGAAAATACTTGACATCATAATGAACCTAAACAATAAATGATTATTTTTTCAAGTCATATTTATCAGTATATGAGATTAGAAGTTGGACTTTCCACTTGTTATTTTGATACGTGTTCAGAGTCATCTGGGGCCAGTAAGAACAGCTAACTGTCAGACTGATGTCAGGTCGTGACCCTAGTGAGGATAAAACGGGTACAGAGGATGGATGGATGGATGGATGGACGGACGGACGGACGGACGGATAGTTCATGTTGAGAGTACTTTGAACATTTTTTTCCCCGTGTGGTACAAAGGTTTTAGTACTTGGTACAATAAGAGGACTGGACATTTCCTTAACATTCATAGATGAAGTGACATATTTCAGTCAGCCCTTTATTGTTATCTAATTTGTTTTTCGGGTTTTAAATATTAGGTTAAAACTTAAATAGACTTTAGAACTGCATGAGATCAATAAAGTTTATCAGTATGAGAACAGCAAATATTAAATGTTTTATGATCTGTGAAAAAAATTAACGAAATGATTCCCACTAGTAGCACTGTTTGTTTTTTACTCCCTCTGTTTGCATGTCCACTGCTCTCCTTCCCATATTTTTTCTGATACAACAGGGAAAAACAACTTTATGAATAAAAAAGACATCATCAACACAATTAACTGAGCCATCCTTGAGAGCTGTCCAAAACATTGGGGCTTAAGTTAGCCACAGAGAAAACCATAATCAAATCAACCATAGGAGATAAAGTAAAAGGGGGACGCCAAAGACACTCTTCCCTCCTTATTTATTTACATGAGCTCCGTCAGACAAGATAAGTAAGGCCTAAGGCAATATGAATAACTGGAGAAAGGCTCAACATTGCATTCTCACTGGTATCAAATATCAATTCCCACACCCATCCTCTATGCCACAGCATTATTGTAGTCATTAACAAAGTAATACAGACCCTATGATGCAGAAACACAATGACAGCTAAGGAAAAATAACTTAATAGAAAAACTAAAAATAAATTCTATAGATCCTCTACCAGCATCAGATGTTCCATTTTTTTATCTTCATGAACTAAAGGCAACCTTATATGGCCTTTTGTTGAACTTTAAAATCCAAAAAAATAGCCGAAAATATATTGAACGATTCTGCTCAGGGGTATAGTGTGATTTAAATTTGATTTGTTTCCATGGAATTGTGTTATATTTTCCACATTTGTTTCTTGCAATAACTGTGGTTGTTAATTTACTGTACAATACTGCGGACACTTATATTCATACCTTTAAGGTGATTATAGTTAAGACCTAAGCAGCTTTTCTGTCATGGCTTAACTATAATTTTTTTGCAAAGCAAAGTCCATTTTGTGTACAGTACTACTCTGTATAGAACTATTTTCCATATTTCCTTCGAGCTACATAGAGGTCTTTGATGGATATTCTTGCAATTACTTATCTTGGCTATTCTTGTAATTACCAAAATGATAAGATTCTAACCGGTGGGGGGGGGGGGGGGGGGGGGGGGGGG